>NJDC01002871.1:47890-90050 GCA_002245475.1 Calephelis virginiensis | reverse complement strand
AAGGTGGTAATGGTGCGTTGCCATCTGAGGTCGGGATGTTAGGCCTTGAGCAAAAGTAATTTTACCGGCTACCTAACCCTCCGAACCGGAACACTTCATTATGGCGGCAGGAATAGGTAAGGCGGTGGTACCAATGCGGGCGAGACTCTGCGAGACTCTACCACCTAGTCATATATCACGGTGTTAGTGATGGTAAGGTAAGTATAATAGGTGATAATAGTTTGTTTCGATATATGGATACAAATAAGAGGCCATTTTATTTCGATATGTCTTTCAGTGACATGCCTAATTCTGAGATGCACAGCTTTTACAAATCAATGGATATAATCTGTTTGATTCATCGCGGTGATAAATAAAAGGGACGTAGGAATTATAAACATGTATATTAGTACAATAAAATACTCGAAGTAACATGCGCCTATATCCAAGTATTGTGAAGACTAGCCGACAGGTGAACCTGCCAGTGAGTTTGTTGCCATCTCTAGCGGTGCATTATGAACAAAAATTACGTTGTATTTACGAGTAGATGATAGCGGGAAGCGCGCGGTAGAAAAGCTAAAGCTGACAACGTCGCACTTCCAAATACCGTCTATCCTGCGTAGACGTTAAATAGTCGATGCCATAGGTAAATCGCGAAAAGTATATGTGGGACGCCTATAATGTATCACCATGCATCGGAGTTCAAAAATATTGGAGCCTAACTATAAGAAGAATATCGCGAAAAATAACATAATCGTAAAGTGACGTATTCTACAGGGCCGCAAATGAAAAAAACTAAGCGATATTCATTAACATATGTTAAAAAAAGTAAGGGGAACTGGGGGACGTCCCCTCTATAGGGTAGGAAGAGCGTATGGAGTGCCAAGTGAACGAAGTTCGTCGGGTCGCTTGTCTGTCTGATTTTTTATAAATTAATAAGAATAGTCTTTAGACATTTTTCTAGTTAAAAGTGTATTATTTAAACTTCTAGAACATTGTTTTCATTAAACACATTGATTCATAAAAAAAAATCGATTTCGTTACATAGTACGTGCACAAAATATCAGTATTTTTCTCGATATCCCGGGATCCCATTGCCACACCCCGACTCGGAAGTCGGAAGCTGAACTGGTGATGGGGCTGCCTTGACATTGAGCCTATTCAAAAAAACTGAATTTTGAAATAGCTTCAGAAATAACGGAGAAATAAATGAACAGATAAGAAAAAGGAGTCGAACATATAAACTCTACCTTTTTCAAAATCTAAGTAAGTTAAGTGTTAAGGAAATAGCTGGAGTCGGTTTTTTACAGCTTTACTGTACTTAAAATATTTAGCTTTTAACTAGCTTAAAAAATGAAAATCAGTATGAGTCAGTATCTTCACGCCCGTATCCCTGGAAAGAAGAGCATGGACCAGCTGAAGATACTCAATCCCACTACGAGAAAGGTGGCAAACAAGGCGAAAAACTTCTTTTTTATTAGAATATTGCAATTTTCGTTCAGTTCGGTTCAACGTTTCCAGATAAATAAAAAAAGGAGAATAAAAATAATAACAATTCGGGTCACGTACATATTACCAGACAATATAATTTCCTAATCTTTGGCATTAGTCAGGCTTTCTTCAATACTTAACAAGCAGATATTTGCAGGTCCGCTCTCGCATCTTTAATGAAAAGGTGAAATACATGTGATATCCCACTGCAACTCAACTGCCTCCCTCTTATAATTTTTCGTGGTTTCAGGCTAACTATGGTCTGTTGTATGTTGCCAGATAAAGATGTTATTTAGTTCCATGGTATTTCGATGTCTAGGAATCGATACCATCCAAGAACTTGTACACTTCTAAATTGTAGTATTAAAAATTTTAATACAAAAATACCCGTAAAAGATCTGCTAAATAAATAATATTTCGTCAAGAAATATAGACGTAAATTACATATAAACTATACCCTAGAAATAATTAATCTAACTACTCTCTTTCATTTTAAGGTAGATTTTTAAAAGGGCACCAGAATCAGTTACCAGATTAGTGCCTCTGTTGGAACGGTTCATATAAATATAACACCTTATCTTATTACAATGAAAGTGTTCTTCACATGTATTATTGTATATAAATGTAATATTATCATCGTTGTGGGTTCGTGATAACTTTTTGACATCAAAAGCAAGCGCAATCGCAAGAACATAATTGTTTTTTCCACTACACGTATCACACGAGTGACCCCCCAACCTCTGTTATCTAACACCAATAAGCGACGAGCTGCCGTCACAATAACAACTTTGTGGTTGTCCAATTATTGTGTAAATCTAATTAGATAGGTATTATTTGTTTAAGCCAATTGTAGGGCTTAAGGAAAACGGTGATCCGGTTTGCAACGACTGTAAGCCGCCGCGCTCTAAACTAGATTATTAACGTTCGTAAAACATAATTTTATGATTTTGATTATTTCCGAAAATCTACTATTTCTTAAATCGTCAAGTAAAGGCATTTTAAAAACTACTCGTCGTAGGGGAGCATAATGGTTTCTGTTACTCATACGCGTCAGGTTATGTTTTGGGATACCTAGCACCATGGCCAAATATCTCCTTTATGTATCAAATCTCTATACATACATACTGAGACTCATGTCAAATTTTTTGACTTGAAAATATACTCGAGCATATCTGATGAAATGACGGTGGGCTTATTGCATGCTCACAGGTGCATGTTTACATTTTTCATCGATTTGAGCGAGACATGAAAGTAGGTGGGTCAGAAATTTTGGTTTTTAAAACCAAGTCATCTATGTTCGTTAGCCATTGCGGCGATTTGTCTGTCTGACATGTTTCCGTCATCGGAGATACATTAGGTACAAAATATAGAGACATGCACATTAGGCACGCACCAATTCTAATAATATGAGTATTATTGCTTTCGGCTTTTAGACGCTCCCCAGACCACCACAATTTTGTATTTACATAAAACTTATTCCCGTGGGCTTATACAGGGTTACTTTAGAAAAGACCGGCCAAATAAAGATTTAAGGGAGTAAAGGTAAAATGATAGTGCATTATAATTTAAATTAATATTAATATTACAATTGCCAAATTGTAATATTAATATTAATTTAAAGTATTCCGCGTTAACACTTCACTTGTTGACACGCTACGCCGTACATAGTACTATTCATGACTCATATTTTTAACTTATAAGATAAAATCTAAATAGGACAAAATCTAATAATTTAGGCGCTATCAGACTGCTTCATGAACCGTTCCAGTGCGCAGTGATGAAGATTTCCACTATGAAAGATCAACGCATGTTTTACTTTACGGTAGTTCTATACAAATCGAGATTTTTAGAGCAAAGCTACTTTCCAAATCAACGCAAACCGTAGCGGTGCAAGGTGCAATGTGAATTGTGATGTCCGCCTTGCAGTTAATAAATTAATACATAAAAAAAACACCTAAATGTATGATAAAGTAAAGCACTTGATATAAAGTTAAAGTAGGTATTACAAATCCAAATATTGTATGGATACGCATAGCGTGGTGATAATTACTTTGCTCCTATGAGTGGTACCAAGTAAATAAGCACCATAATATCTCTATGTCGTTTAATCGTGCATCTAAGTAATTTTTCTATAACACACCGCCCCTACTAACTCGTCCGACTCGCTGCATTACTTACTTACGGCCAATATTAATAATAATCAATCCTAATCCAAAACTTGCAGTCCAAGATTGATATTTTGACCCATTTTTATGTTATCGCTTGCTAATAACATATCTGTGGACAGGATAAATTAGGCCGGCGGATACGCAGCTATCTAGATCGCTTGTTATCCATCTTTAGAGATACATTATTAACATTGGCTGTTAGTCAAAGTTAGCCGAGGTCAAAAGTGTGTCCAGACAAACGAAACCAAATCAGTATAAAACATACTGAGTTTCATACATTCTAAGAGAAATAAACGATTTTATTTAATTATAAATAATCTCAAATACAAGTGCTGTTCTTACATATTATGTAGATATTTTATGCGAAACTGTTGATTAATATAACCTAATAATTTTAAGATGTTGATTTTCATACCAAATATACGTTATGATTGATTTTTTTACATAATAAAACAGTCTTATGTAACTAACAGTCATACAAAATGCTTCGTGGAAACGTCATAAATGAATTTTTAACCAAATCGCCGTCAAATCGTTGTAACAATATAAATAATGTACGAGTTAATAACATTATGGTATCGTAAAACTTTTTCGTCTGACTGCACTTAACATCTTTAATAATTTGATAGTGAACGAATCGTCAGTAAAAAAAATAATAAAATGAAAAGGTGTCGTTTCGTCCACTGTGGACGAAAATTTTGTGGACAAAACGTCAGCAAGCCTTATCGATTTTCAACCCTCTTTCAAAATTTAGCTGGTGCTTTAAATGTTACCCTGTTACACAAGACATTCTAATTCATTTTTTTATGCTATTGGAAGGCAAACAAGCAGACGGATTTCCTGGTGGTAAGAAATTAACGCCGCCTCTCCAAAGGTGGTAATGGTGCTAATGCTAATCTGAGGCCGGGATGTTATGCTTTGAGCAAAAGTAAGTTTACCGGCTACCTTACCCTCCTAACCGGAACACGTCAAGGGCAAGCATTGATGTTATGGCAGCAGGAATAGGTAAGAAGGTGGTACGAATTAAGGCAAATAGCTGCGTTACGGTGCTAGTGACGGTAAGCTTGTGCTCGCCTTTACGAGCTGCCTGACAAGGCAGATGATCTCTTCTGTAAAAGGGGGAAATTTGTGTAGTAGTAAAAATTTAATGTTTTCTGACGAAGCCGTCAAAAAATCTATTTTTTGTCGCTTACATTCCAAGCTCTGGCTATACCGTTTGAAATACTTACACCAAAATAATACACCAAAACGACTTATTTTCAAAAGCTAATTTCCCTTGATCAATGTTAATGGTCTAAGCATTTAAATTAGTACTTTAGAAGTTATCACAGATATAAAATTACACGCAACCAAAAAAAGCGAAGCTGCTGGCCTAGCCCCACATACCACGCGCATAGCGTTGCCAGGCGTCCGGATAAAGCCGGATACAGTCAGGATTTTGTTGCGTGTCCGGCCAAATTAGAGCCTGTCCGGCTTTGGCTAGGCTTTTTTACATTTCATTAACGACAGAGCGCCGAGTACAGGCGATAATAATAAAGCTGATTAATAATAAAGTACCTAAGACTGATTTGGCATTCGATTTTATTTTTTATTTCACTAGAATTGAAACAGATTTATGATAATAATTAAAAAAGCTTGGTTTTACATACATATTTTTTCTTGTACCTAATGCTTAGACAAAATCCTCAATAATGTACGGTGTCCGGCGTTTCTACCCAAACATCCGGCCAACTGGTTGGACTGTACGGCTTTTAGGTTTGGCAACCTGGCAACCCTACTCGCGCACCGTTTCTTGCTTGCGCTGCGCTACGCCGTATAGATGTATATAATAATTGAATATTACTTCCTTATGGTGAAAGCTAGAGGTTAGCCGTGTGTTTCAGTATGTGACCTGTGGCCACCCTATTGCCATTTCAGTATGTGACCTGTGGCCACCCTATTTCTATTTCAGTATGTGACCTGTGGCCACCATATTTCCATTTCAGTATGTGACCTGTGGCCACCCTATTTTCATTTCAGTATGTGACCTGTGGCCACCATATTTCCATTTCAGTATGTGACCTGTGGCCACCCTATTTCCATTTCAGTATGTGACCTGTTGCCACCCTATTTCCATTTCAGTATGTGACCTGTTGCCACCCTAATTCCATTTCAATATGTGACCTGTGGCCACCATATTTCCATTTCAGTATGTGACCTGTGGCCAGCCTTTTGCCATTTTAGCTTCCATGTTCTATGAATTAAATTGGTGATTTTAGTTATTTTCCATTGATTAATTGAATTCATTTAACTACGGAAAGGTACACTTAAAGAAATCCCTAAATATTGATGTGTAAGCTTCGCTGAGAAACTGGAAGTCGAACTTACTTTTGCATAAATAAAACGATATTTATAATTTATAGGTGCTTTAGCTGAGTTCCAAATCTCCGAAGATCACAAACAGCAGCTGAAAGAGATCCTCAGAGATCAGTGCACGAAGCATGGTAGCGAAGATAAAGTTGACGAAGTTGAGGTACGTTCATGCGGTGATAATTTAAATACGCCGGTTAACCTAAAGTAGTTTCTTTTGGAATTACAAGTGTTTTTACATTCTTAACCGGAAAAAGACGGAGGTTACCGATCGCCTGCAGGTTGTTTTTGTCTTATACTAAAGAATCAATTGTTCTTATAATTTGATTATCCATACCAAATTTCCCTCCTATTTGGGAAACATCAAATTATAAAAGTTAATTGAACCATTTACTCCGAATGGTTACACACACACACACGCACGCACGCACGCACGCACACACACACACACACACATACACACACACACACACACACACACACACACACACACACACACACACACTTCAAACTTATGTCACGGTTATCTCTTACCATCAAGAGAGCACTTCACCCCATCAAAATCTTACTTCATCCCCGACCCCTCTTGATTTCATGATTAATCCACTTTCGAGGAATAATCAGAAAAAATATTTTTTTTTGCAGACCACAGTCCACAATTTTGTAGATTGCGTAAAGAATTTGATTAATATTGAAACTTTGAAAAAAGAAATTGAGGATGCCAAGCCCAATGGAGCTCTCGACGAAGTCTTCAAGAAGTATGTATTAAAAATATAACTAACATAAAACTTATAAAAGTTTAAATTAAAAAAAATATTAATAACTTATGTGGGTACACAAAATATATTATATTCTATCTCAAATTTTATGTCGCAACGGAGTGATGTTAGTGGTAATTTTGGGTTGTTCACTATATCGACACAGGAGACTGGACAGATATGTGTCCACTCGGTGAAAATTAAAATAAATCACTTTTATGCTTTTACCAACTTTATTTTTACAAAAAAAGTGTACATGTTGCTCAATTCTCACTCGCAGGTACATTGTGTTAGTGAACGAGTTAATTTTATGAATAAGCAACTTATTCATAAAATGAAGTCGTCTCGTCTTTCGTTTTTGCTCAATAAAATTTGTGGTTCTTAATTTTTTTAATTAAAATAAGACATTGTTTATTAAAATTAAGGCAACTAGGTACACATGGGAACAGCGCAAAAATATTTAATGATACTAATATAAAATTTATAACCAGCGTTTCGAATATCATAGAAAAAACAAATAGGTACGCAAATGTATACAATTTAAGAAACGAGTAGATCCATCGATGCGAGATTCACTTTGCTACTCTAAATACTGGCAACTTCACATTTTTGGTCGAACCCAAACAACGCTCCACACTGAAAGCGTGCTTTCGTGTGACGTCATAGGCGTGGCCTTTTCATCAAACAGGATTTTCCCAATAGCTGTACAGTAATCTCAGGCCAATGAAATACTTTTTACTAACTAACAATATTATTTTCAAATCGTATCGTTTGTTTATGTGTCATTTTATATTACAAGCTTATATTTTGTTTCACACAGCTCCCAATAGGTATAAATAGTACATCTACGCAAATAGCATTACTGTAGACCGTGTTCTCACAAAATACCTAGCTACCTGCTACGGAAATCACTGCTTACATACGTATACCTACGTATTTGATACGCATACACGTACCTACATATTACGTTATTGTACCCAGGAATGGCGAATGTCAAAATAGTTAAAATTTTTGACGCGCGCTAAATTATCTGGCCTATCTCAGTGGTCGAGGCAAAACAACCGACGCTCGCCTCGTTCGCTGTCTACGTTCTTCATTTTTTATGTGAGAGATCAGAGGAACAAACACATGATGTTAGGAGACAACAGTCATACGTCGCTCTGCTGTCGCCGGGATGTTAAACTTATTGTGCAAGTCTACCGGATACCCTAGCCTGTAGAGCGGAGCATGACACAGTCATTATGGCGGCAAAAATAGGTGAGGTAGTCCAATAAGGGAAAACTGTTTATTTTAAAGTATTAGTTGACCCTAGTAGGTGGACACTGAATTAACAAAAATGGGTAATGTTACCAGTAGGTACTGTCTTTTTCGGAATCCGGAGGCAGGTCAGCCCACCCATAACACATGCATGCAACTTTAAGGTTAGATTCATTTTGAGACATTGTTTACTTATTAAAGGTATTGCGAGAAGTCTCCTCAACTGAAGACTTGTATCCGCTCACTGACGTCCGGCATAAAACCCTGCTTGGAAACATCCTTCCGTGATCAAATCGCAACTGCGGATAACACAACGGACCAACTCATCGATTTCGTGTGCCACAAGGACGGAGACAGAATAGCTCGTGAGTGAAGTTTAAAATATATTTTATGTTAATTCCTTTTATAGCATAGCAGCATAGATACGCCGTTTGTCGGTAGTAATTCTTCGCCAGACGCTCCACAGTGTGTGACGGGCAATAGGTAAATACGCTGATGAGGTAAATGAGCCCTTGTGACCATTTCTTACATGTTTGTATGGTTTCCATGCTTTATTATAGTCATATGTGTAAGTCGCATAATGTAACGAATTACCACATGTCACACTCGCAAAGGAATCGTTACTTAAATCCTAGAGCCCAAATTTGATAGCTGTTAAATAATATCTACGTTATGAATGACGCCGAACCCTTTATTTAATTGTTTCAGTGTTCATCGCAGAAAGTGGTCCCGAATGCATCCAAGAGAAGACTAACTCTATTCGCGACTGCTTCAGCAAGCTCACCAAAGGAATCATCACTATTGATGCAGCAAAAAGCTTAACTGAGCAAGTATGTATTAATAATAATTAAAGTAGGAGTAAGTAGTGTAGGAACTCTATTAGTACGGAAACCGGAAACGGAGATCGAACTTAAATATAACTCAAAGATACATACCTACATGTACCTAAAATTTATACAATATTTTGTGAAGGACTTGTAAAATTTAGTTCTATACTTTACTTTATACCCACTTTTACTTTACTATACGACAAACATGCGCCGATACAAAGGATTAAAGTAAAACATAACCTTGCTCCCTGGATCACCGAAGAGCTGAAGGATGTAATGAAGCTGAGAGATAGGGCTAATCGTCATTACAGGAAATTCCCTACTGATTGTAATTTATCTCTTTACAAATCGTTGCGGAATCAATGTAATAAGCTTTGCCGATCTGCTCAGGTCGTTATATCTTTAACATTGTATTCACTTACGACTCTAGTTAAATCTGGTATTTTTTAAGATCTCTAGGTATTGGTAAATCTAAAGCAACTGGTGTGAATTGTTTAAATATCAATGACCTTAATGCACACTTTTCGAAACCACCCGTTGTTTTAGATGACGTCCGAAAGTCATTGACTTTGTCGAATTTATCCTCTGTTCCACTCCCCTAATGCTCTTCTTTCTCTTTTGAACACGTCAGTGAAGAAGAAGTCAAGAAACATGTACTCGCAATCAATTCCCCAGCTACTAGAAATAACGGATTGTGCTCTCATATGTTTACACCCATTCTAGTTGAACTTGTCCCTGTCCTTACTGATATTTTCAATCATTCTTTATCAGCAAATACTTTCCCTTCGGTTTGGAAAAAGGCTGTTACTATACCTCTTCCTAAGACTGCAAGTCCTTCTTCAGTTTCTCATTTTCGCTCTATTGCCATTTTACCTTTTCTTTCAAAAGTAATCGAGCACATTGTTCACTCCCAGTTTTTAAAATTTCTCAGATATAACAAACTATTACATGCGAATCAATCTGGGTTTTGTCCGGGGCACAGCACTGTTACAGCACTAATTCGTGTTTCCGATGATATACGTCAAGCTATGGATAAAAAAACTTCTCACTGCTACTGTCTTCTTGGATTTTAGCAGTGACTTCAATTATGCGGATTGGGACGTTTCGTTGGGAGTTCTTAGATATTTAAATATTTCCTCTTCTGTTTTAGATTGGTTTGATTCTTATTAACGTGGCAGATCATAGTGTGTTGTTTTGGGTGAATCATCTTCAGATTGGATTAGTTTAAGTGCAGGTGTACCTCAGGGTGGTGTTCTTTCTCCACTCTTTTTTTCTACTTCCATCAATGCGGTCACTTTAGTTATTTCTTCTTAATTTCACTTATATGCTACAACTTTACAGACATTTTCCGGTTGAGAGTGTTATTCAGGCAATTCAGAGTATGAACGAAGATCTGCAACGAATTTAGAATTGGGCTAGTTTGTTTGGATTAATCGTTAATCCAATCAAATTTCAGGCCTTAATTATTGGTAGTCGTTACATGCGTGGCATAATTACCAACTCAGATATCCCCACCCTTCTTACAATAATTCTGTACAATAATTCGCCTATTAATTATTCTAATACTGCAGTTAATTTGGGTGTAAATTTTACCTTCGATTTCCCTTGGAATCTCCATGTTAACAATATAAGTAAAAAGGTTCATCATGCTTTTCACTATCTTAAGCTCCTTCAAAATTTTCTTTCCCTTACAACGAAAATTTCACTTATTTTTCCTATTATAGATTATGCCAACACACGTTTTCTTGACGATACTGAAGAACTACTTAACAAATTAGAAAGACTTCAAAATCTTTGCAATAGATTTATCTATGGTCTCAAAAAATTTGATCACGTCTCGAGTTACAGGGCTAAGTTAGGATGACTTCCTATATGCTTACGTCGTAATTTTCATTTACTGTGCCTTTTATAAAATATCATTTTCAATCTGAATTTCCCGAGTTATCTCCGTGATTCATTTCAGTTCCTAAATTCCACTGAATCTCCTCATATACTCGAGGTTTAGTCAGAACAAGCTCCAATTCTAATTTGACGCTTAACAACATACCTATTTAATCAGTAACTTTTTATTCAATACTAGCCGACCAGGCGAACTTCTTTTATTTGGCAATTTATATTCTCTGCCTACTCTTCAGGGAGACTTGTCGTGAAGATATGCATGGTTATCTAAGAGGTCATGTGGTGTGACTCTCGAATATCTATTTCTTGCAAATGGGAAATTTAAATCGGATATATCATTTTAAATACTCTTGAACATAGTACTAGCGAATGATTATCATTTAGTTCCAACAAAATTCAATGAATCTGATAAAATAATTTATTGTGTATTTTTAATTAAACTCTATTATTCGCTATTATTGTGTTCAAGAGTACCTAAAGTGACAGATCCAATTTTAATTTCCAATATTGTATTAATCGAGATGCAAGAGTAACCTACTACTGTACGTTCAAGCGTTTCTCTACATTACGGACTTTTAGCGTCTTATTAATAAACATGGACTAAGGTAGGTGTAAAATTAAGTTGATATTATAGTCTGTATCACATTGTAATAAGGACTACAATCTATGGTTAAACCTTGGAGTAATTTACGCCGCGTTTATTAATAAGACAGTTAAAGTTTTGATAAAAAAAAGCAAATTTTTGATCTCTTTATTGTAAGTAGGTACCTTAAAAACGAGTTATATCATAGACATTACTTTTTATTTTGTGGGTTTTATTGTGAATAATGCAGACAAAAATCAAATAAATAGATCTTAGCAATCATGTATTAAAATAGTGATACGCGAATTATCCCACAAGTAATGTGGTATTTCTGTGTTCAAGCCTTCACTTGACCCACTTGTGACATTACTCCCCTGAATTTTGTACGCTTGCAGTAAAAATACATAGGTACATATCCTCCCGAGCATCGTGATATTAAACAATGTATGAGACCACTTTGTTACCTTTTAGATAATTTAGTTGGAAGTTTCGGGATCAGAAGAATTAAATCTTTTATATATAGCGAATGCCCGCTCTTCGGACGACAGTCTCACTACAGATTTATTGTGACGCCACGCTCAAATTATGGCTTGCATAAGGCTGTCAGGTCACACAAAAATTCAACGACGAATATCGACAACACACATGTCAATGAAGCTATCGTCAATACTGAATATCAATTGTCTACTTGACAGCCGACATGATATCGGCTGGATAGCCGCCACGATGCAGACTGGGCAGCCGTCGCAATGTCTGCTGGGCAGCTGCCATATTGTTGGTGGAGCATTCGCCACACATCAGGTGCCATGAATCCAGCCGAGCGCAGTCTGATCACATTAAACAAACTAGTTGGCTGTCCCTGGTTGCCTGTACAACCGCCGCCGATCGGCTGCCAAGCTGATCTAGTCGCTTCTAGGTCACACAGCTGCTATAAATCAATTAATTGTTTGTTGCTCCTATAATAGTTCGTCTATTTCTTCCAAATCAATAACTGACAACGACTATTGGTGTTCTTACTGGCTAGGAACCACGCCTCGGAATGAGAAATATTTATTCAATGCTATAATTGATACGGTAGACCAGTTCTACACAAATAATTGGAAATCATGAATCATAAACGATGTTCCTTTAAATATTTATTTGCTTAAGGTTGGCAATACCTGCAGTCTGTCTATAAAACTAAATAAAATATCAAACGAGTTTTGATTGGATGGCCATTGCTCGGCCTCTCTTACCTCACCATGTGCCACGGTGAAAAGAATTCACCCAACAGACGTATAAAATGGATTCGCTCAAAAACTCCAGCCCATCAAACGCTATCTAATTTCCCGAACAGAGACAGTTTAAATACTTAAAGAACAAAGTAATGCCGTCATCACATCTCATTCCTTGGCGTCGTCAAATTAATCCACTTGCGCTAGGAGAAAACAAACACAAATCCAAGAGCATGCTCCTAGGATTCTCGAAAATTTCATGGAGCATCAGGTTTTGTATTTTAGAACACCTTTCAACACCTTTTGTCTATATCAAAGTTCCAAACAGAACTAATTATGAAAGTACAGTTGACATACAAATACGATTCTACGAATGAGACAGATCTTGAAAATAATAATTATCCTGACAACTCCTCCTGAGATAAACGAAGAGGTGCCAAACCTCGTTGGCGCCGAAGAAAACTGTTATAAAAAATGTTATATCACCAGCTACTTTCATACAAAACTCTATATTTCATACATTATTGCATGTAATTATTAAAATTTTAAGTATATTTTCTTTGTATACACCTATTAGTACCTCAGTTAAAAATATTAAGTTTCTAGGTCATCTGGAAGTAGGTTATGTTCTTTCATATACAAATCAGTAAGGGAGTCAGTAAGCAGGGCCTAATCCAGATATTACACTATTAACCAATGTACTAGCTTGGATATCTTCAGTGGTTCCCTACCTTTAATCAAAAGCACTTTTAAAAAACTGTTTTGTAAGATGTTATTACAATTTTATTTAGGATTAAGAACGGTACCAAACTAAACCAGTCGCTTTTTGTTATTCATTTATTAAGCATGCTGTGTTTACATTTAAAAGAGGTCAGCTTCGAAAATATTTATTTCATAAGGACTGATTTATTATGTATTATAACAGTTGTATCTCAGTTTTGTAGACCTAATAAACAAAAAAAAATACGGGTGCTTCGGACAAAATAATTTTTGCCGTCTTTTACCCATGCTTTATTCCATGCAGGGTGTAATTTTAATATATAAAAAGGCAAATTAGCATGTCGATTTCATAAAACAAAAAAAATATCGTTTTAAGATATTAATTCAAAAATAAATTGAAAAACAGTTGCTTAAAATAAATTTGACGCCCCTTATTTTTGCCGCCCCGCAAGTTTTGCCCCCTCTCCCCATGGATCGGACGCTGTCAGTAAGTTACAAAATTTTGGAGTTTATACGCACATATACATCGACAACTGTTTGAGATATATTAACTATGTCTCAAATCTCGACAAGATCTAAACAAGATTACTGCTCCATCTAATAGTTCCACGTCCGTCCTGCAGGACGGCTCAGGAGTTCAACCATCGCTGGGCCATCGCGTAGTGCGTACATTACGTACAATACAATACATACGTCAAACCAGTCATCATAGCGTGCCGCTAGTACATCTTTTATTAATGCTGCTATAGCTAACCTAAGCACACGAGCATGTGATGATCGTTGTGAAATTAGGTTAGCTGGTACACCTGAACATAAGATAGCGTAGCACCAGTAGAGTATAAAATGTAGTGTTCTACAGGCGACAGAATATTTTCCCTACTATCGGGAAAGTTGTTTATTTGCCCTGTATTTTATAGAAGTGAAGATATCGCAAGAAATTTATAACACTCTTTCGCTTTTCATCTACAATTGAAAAAAATAGTAGATAAATAATAAGAAACTAACCAATGAAATTCTAAAATCGTGTAGTCAGTAGGTACCTACTTTACTTGGGGTTCGCGTAAGTTGAGGTGTTTTATAAATGACCAGTAAGACCAAGTGGATCATTAAAGGCAAAATGTAATGTATCAATTTTTCAGGAACGATGTGCCAAATACGACGAAGGTTCAGCCTGTATAGTCAAATCTTTGGAAGATTGCTCCACACCAACACCTGCAAACATGGCGGAGTCTCTGTTCCGGTTCATTCGCAAGGGTACTCCCTGTGCCAAGGTAAATAGCTTTATATAGCTACAGTAGGTAGTACTAATAGTACAAGACCCGTTCGATTGCACCACTGAAAACCTTTTATCATTCGAACAGCCAAAGACTGGACGAAGAGTGTTATAAATTTGACGTGTCTGTACGTGCGTGCGCGCGCGCGCGCGCGTGTGTGTGTGTGTGTGTGTGTGTGTGTGTATGCGTGTGTGTGTGAGTGTGTGTGTCGTGTGCTTCAGTCCTGGCGTTCAAGGTCATCAGCTCAATGCTCTGCATCGAGATGGATATTAGACAATCATAGCTATTTATTTCTCTTTTAAGCATAAGTAAGACCTAAGAGTTAAAACACTAATGAGTGCTGGTACAACTAAGCTGGTCTGATGATGCCTACTGATAATCAAACTGACCGATTATCTGATGACGAAGACTTGATGATAAGGACCAGATGAGTGTTTTGGGATGGTTACTGTATTACGTATGTTTCGTTATAGGTACTTGCAGTTCTTCTAGTACTTGCACATCGATAAAGAGATATTAGTATAAAATAAGTACTAAGTTTGATTGCCTGTGTGTATGTACGTGTGTGTGGGTGTGTGTCTGTCTGTGGCATCATAACTTTTGAACAGATGGACCGATTTCTATGCAGTTGTTGTTTATTTAAAGCTTATGTGATCGAGGTGTTTCATGGCTAGATTATGTATAGGTTATTGTCAGGGATTCATTAAAAATGTTTAATTTTAACATTATTAACTTTCCTTCAGTTTTGATAAGGATTATTAAATTCAGCTATAAGCAATACAATTTTGTCCTTTTATTACATTTATTACGACCATCGAAAGATGTTTTTTACTAGTATCATTGAAATAATATATTATCCACTGATTCTACTTGTAACAAGCTTGTAGTTTTTGACAAAAGAAGGCGTAAGTTAAACCTTACTTACCTAAATCAAATAAAAAAAATGTTCAATTTCCCACCAAAAATATACTTAGGTACAGGCAGGCCTTATAGAGCGACCAAACAAACAGAAAATACAGTGCGTTGTAAATTGATTGGACTTCTGTGAATTCGAAGGACGCCGTCGTCCAGCACTACTGTTTTACTGAAACATCATCTATCCGACTGCACATCAAAGCGAAACGTACATTTTTTACGACATTGGAACCTTCCTAAACAAGCAGACGGATTTCCTGATTCTAAGAAATTCACGCCGCTTAGAGACACTAAAGGTGGTAATGGTGGGCTGCCAACCTGAGGTCGGGATATTAGGCCTCGAGCAAAAGTAAGTATACCGGCTACTTATGCTCCTAACCAGAACACGTCAACGGCAAGCACTGATGTTATGGCGGCAGGAATGGATTAAGCGGTGGTATCAATCCGGGCGAGTCGATGCGAAACTCGACCACCAAGATGTCACACTGATAATGACGGTAAGCCTATGCCCGCCTTTTACAAGCTGCTTGGGAGGAAGGCGGATGGTGTATTCTACAAAGAAGCCCGGACCAACCCGGAGAAATACATAAGTACATAGAGTATTGTCAGTAATATTGATACAAAGCACTCTAAAACTTCAATATCTTCTCGCTTCAAAGAGGTCCAATACATTTGTGATAGCCGTGATAGTAACTTACCGGGACTGCTGCCGACATTGTGCCACAGGAAGCCAGAAATATTCCATTTGATGTACTTGTTCAAGTGAATTTACATCCAATTATTTTGTTGTTACAGACTGCCTGAGCGGCCATTGTGGATCACGACTTAATATCTGAATATTTTGTGCCATTTGCAACAACTCATAATAAAATTAACGTATTCTAGTCGGAATTTTCATTTCTTTATTCCTACTTAAATGTTGTAAAAAATAGGTTGCAAATGAGGCTGTCTTAAGAAACGTCGCTATTTTATACGTATAATGTACAGGCCCGCCGGCATCTGTTATGTGCAATAACAATTGCGTCGCCACACAAAAACATGTTATGTTTAGTTTTGTAAAAAATAAGGTTTTTTATTGTTTTTTTATTGTGGGTAAAAAAAGAAAATTCTCAGTGAAAACAAAACATTGTATATTGTCTAGTTACTTTTGTATTAGTGACGTATAAAACTATTTTTTGTATAAAGGAGAGAAGGAAAAGGGGCTTGTGGGTCACCTGAAAGAAAATGATCATCGCCCCCCAAGGGCATCCACAACACCAGGTACTACAGACGCGTTGCCGACATTTATGGAATGGGTAGGCTCTTCATAAGCCGTATCCATATGGAAATACCGTTTTTGGTAACTTGTTGCACAATGGTGTTGTGCAGTGTTCGCGGTATTACACGGTAGTAAACAGCCACATATCGAGATGATGGAAGTGATACCTTAGGCTCTGATAAGATGTTCGAAGTTAAAACTCAGCGTCAGAAATCAAACCAAATAATTTATCAAAGCATTCTCCATTATCTAAATATAATTTAAAAGGTGATACAATAAGAGGCCGGTCAGGCCCGACCCGGTAAGTAACAATTTGAGATGCTTAACGTTGAATGCAATCAAAAAGAAAGGAGCTGGTACTGGGGAACCCTCTGCTAGAGTTGAGTTTTCCATATGAGGTTGAATTATTGCTTCGTAAGGGTGCAAGCAATGACTTGGCTTCAAATACTGTCTTGATTTACTTAGCACAGACATAGCATTTAAACTGACCGCCTCGTTGGTCGAGTGGCTAGCGTACACGCCTTACCACACCTACAAACCGCGAAGCTAGGGTTGGATTCCCAACGGGGGAGGCATTTGTGTGATGAACATTTAGATATCTGCATTTCCGGGTCTGGGTGTTTATTAAATTTATTCTGGTCACACCAGAAGCAAATAATTTTCTTACTTTGGGGTTAGATACAATTTGTGTAATTTGTCCAGGAATATTTATTTATTTATTTATCTGGAAAAACCGTGGAAGATATATACATATATATTTATGTAAGTTAATCGATTTCGCCATCATTTTTAAACCGACAAACGCACACAAGTTTTGGGTACTTAGATGACATAACAATTAAAACCTAAGTCGGTGTTACTATACCTAAATCAATTCAATTAAAATTAACCCGTTTCTGCTGGCTCCTGTACGAGATTTCGCACAAAAGACTCTCGATTTTAGACACGAGTTGGTTCCGACTCTCAGTGACGTATTCCCGAGAACTAGTAGTAGGCCAGGCTGGAGCCAGGATTGCCCAAAAGTGTCGTCTGTATAGCATTGAGTGTTCCTAACTTGTAACTAATTGATATGCAGAAGAAACGGTCTGGGTGAAAGCACACATCCCAGTGGAACATCAGCGTCGACAACCTTAAACTCCGAGCAAGCACCGTTAGCACCGACGGCCGTTGCTCCGCTCTGACAAAATAGTATTCACCAAGTTTCATAATTTTTCGGGAAGAGTGCCTTGTGCCAATCACGATGCCTTCGCTTTATGTAAACAAACAGCCAATACAGCTAATTATGCGATGTTTATGTTAAGATTGAGCTACACGCCAGTAGTCGGGCTTTTTGCATGCGATGACATTTCATAAGCTGTAGGTTGCGTGGGTATTTATTGAGTCAGTGCCTTTAAATATTAGGTGATGAGCCACTCAATTTGCCGCCCCTTGGGCATGCCGTCCGCGTGCAGTGCACGTCCTCTTAAGGCAGGCCTGATACTGTACTAGCTGACTTGGTAAACTACGTCAAATTGGCACTCAATACTTTCTTCCTAACCTGCAGTGGGATTTAGTGTAAAGTTATGTATCTAAGTATAAATATGTAAGATGACCTGGAAGTTCAAATGTTATTCTACATTCCGGATTTCAAATTATTTGGTCTCTTTGTGCAAGGTGTTACTGAGTCTATAATTTCTTCACTACAACTTATGACTTGGAAAACATTACAACAATCTGTTGAAAATTCTACGGATCAAAATACGAATAAATTACAATGGAATATAAAATTTCCTACAACCTTCCTCGAAACATAAAGTACCCACCAGTCACATTTCGTCAGAATCGGTTCGGCAGATTCGGCGTTACTCACAGTCATTGCACAGAGAGACAGACAGACGGACAAAAATTCTATAAATGTGTTATGCTCTATTATTAGCCTAGACCTATTTTATAATGTCTTCTATGTACCGAATTCACTATTCTACTAAACTATGATCGTAGATCTATATCTACGATCATAGTTCAGTAGAATAGTAGTACATCTATATGTAGATATACATTGAAGCTTTCTAAAAATATAAGTAGGTAATCGCCTCTGTAGTCTAGCGGTCCAGGTGTTTGACCTGACTTCATAAGGTCCCGGGTTCGATTCCCGGGTCGGGCAACGAAAAGATAATTTGGTTTTTCTAATTTTCTAACAAAAAAAAATGTTGCTCGGGAGTGGATATGTACGCGATTGGCGATAGGCTTGCCACCCATCATATTGTGGGACTTAGTGTCTTCGGCTAGTCGTGGGTGCCCTGGTTGTCCCTCGGCCTACCACTTCAAGGATATGGGCGTGAATATATTTTTTTTTACCTTAACGAGAGATCTCGTTTAATTAATATTTTCTGGTGATGAGTTTCTTGATGATAATGACCTTTTTTAAGTAAGTACTAAAGTTATATATTATTATCTGTGCTATAGCAAACTAATATTCACATATTTCAAAAACACATTCTGCTTGGCAATTTTAACTGGATATGTTAAGAAAAGTTCAGGAAGCCACATAAACTATACGGAGAGCACTGCGATTTCAATAAACTTGTCCCACACAAAAACGGGTTAAATATAGATCAGTCCCAAGAAGACCACTGGTGGTTCAGTTCCGGTAGAGCACGGTATAAATACACTGCCTCATTCATTCCTGCCGTCAAATTAATGTGAAATATTCCGGTTCGAAAAGAGCCGATAGAATTGTTCGATAGGCCTAACATCCAGTAGGGTTACTCTCGACGCTCGATTCATGCATTATTGGAAATTGGAATCGAATATGACATTTTAGGTACTCCTGAACACAATTCTGGCGAATTACTGACATTTAGTTAATAGTAAATAGTAAATTATTTTATCCTATTCGTTGAATTTATTTGTAACTAAATGTTAATAATCCCCTTATACTGTGTTCAAAAGTACCTAAAGTGACATATACGTTTCCAATTCGCATGATATCGAGATTCAAGAGTAACCCTACTGGTCACACCGTAGATGTTGCAGGTGCAGTGTCTACAGTGTCTACAGTGTCTATAGGGCACTGTTGTCTGTTACCATCAGCAGCCCCATGTGCTTGCTCGCTGCCCAATCGTATAAAAAAAAACTACAACATTGGATGCGCCGATTTGAATATGCCGCTATTGTGAGTGACGAGTGTCATATCCTAACTCCTACCCCTAGTTTTCTCCCTTCCACACCTCGCTATATGGGCACTAGTGTCGCGTCTGAACTGTACAAAAAAAACTCCGTCTCCGTCGTAATGGCTCCGCCACTCCGTATCGCGACAAAACCGCATCACCGCCTGCATAGATATCGCCCACAATCGCTAATAGTAAATAGAAGACAGTGTTGTAGTGTAATAATTTGGACACAGGAGATTACAAAGGTCAGCGACTTACTTTAGCACACCACCAGATACCAGGTACAGCACAGATAACAAGGCCCATTTACATTTTTCACTGTACCTAAATCCAGAAGAGCAGTCTGGACGGAAAGTACACGGCAAACCAACGATTCTGTGTCAGTAGGGTGGAACAAAGCTTATAGGAATTTGAATTGGTATTCAATGTCGAATTCAAATACTGTGAAATTGGTACTCTTGAAAGAAATCGGATTAGGATTTGTCAGTAGGCACACAATTGTGTATTCTTGTCACAGACGTAATAATCCATGTGCAGTTTTACTATATAAAACAAAACATTAGATTAAGGAACTTATAAAAAATAGTAAAGTATATCTTTACTGGTTAACCCCAACACAAAACGAGGGGTGTTATAAGTTTGAGGTGTCTGTTTGTGTCAGTCTGTGACATACGATGCCCTCCTCCTCAGCGGATGGACGAATTTTGATGCATTTTTTTGGTTGAAAGCTTTCATGATCCAGATGGTTCTTACCTATAGTTTATGGAGATCTGTCCGTGAGTTCAAGGTCATCAGCTCGTTTGCAGTTTTTTTTGTAAACATCGAAATGTATTTTAGATGGGTTTTTATTTCACTTTTAAGCATATGTAAGATCTAACAGACCTAACACTAACGAGTGCTGGTACGACGGAGCTGGTCGGATGATAGAGCTCCAAAATATCTCCTATCTTACCCTGAAATGCTGCTGCTAGTAAACCCATCGAGTTTGGACTCAATTCACCTTAACGAGGTCGCCCCTGTATACCTAATCCCCATCATTCCCCACCCATAGGGAAAGATGGGGTACAAGTAATTAGTCATCATCACTTTCACAAAATGGGCAGATATGGGCACCTAAGTCATCGTTATCTTCAACGCCAGCACACCCACAATGTGCCCAATTACCACAAATTTGACAACTTATCCATCCTTTACGTGATCCCGTATATAAACTCTGAAAATACAAATACTCCGTGTCTTCGGTATCGCTATTTGAATCTTCAATTTTCTTTTTAGCCCTTTTCTCTGCGTTTTTGGTTGTTACCTTTTTTATTTTTATCCTGAGTTGTTTTCTTTTTTTTTTATCTTCTTGTATGTTTTTGCTCTTCTGTCTTTCTTCTAACTCTAATTTATATTGAGACACGGTAATTACGGATGTCTTTCCGAGATTTACGAAAATTTCGGCTATTATACACCCTGAATCATTCATGAGCATGAGCATTCTGCCCAAGAACCTGGTGGAGCTCCATTCATCAGTTCACGATTCATACAATGATGAAAATTTCAACAGTTATTTATAGTCGTCCGTCTCTCAGTGGAGGTTAAAACCTCACTTGTTTTTTTCCAGTCGCAGCAACCACCTTGGATCGTGTTTTGGAAACAACTGATACACCGGTCTCATCACAGTTGTACTCGTATATCCTATCTGGGGTGAAGGGATGCTCATCTAACGATTTCCCTAGCAATTCAAAAAATGTGCTTACTGCAACTATATTAAAATACACACAGCCAATCCTTTCCAGCTTGCCTCTGCTCTGTATTATTATTTCGAACTGCCAATTCGTATACCAATTTTCGAAGTTCAGTAGGTTTTAATCCAAACTAACTAAATTACAAGTTCCTGCTCCTCATCTTTAGTAAAAACAGTTAAATCAGGCCCAAAGTTACCTTGAGATCTTGCACATGATTGTTGTGTTTTTTGGCTTTATTAACTTTTCGTTCAAGGGTAGTTTGAAGGACACCGCAAGTTTTACTGGCTAATTTATAACCTTTTTTCCCATTTAACACATCTCTGATTGCCTGTCTCATAATTTCTCCCCCCCCCCCCCAACATCCTCTCTTTAATTTATCAAACACGCTCAACGAAACTAAATTGTAGTGAATTTAACACTATAATAGACATGTATTAATAAAAAATATACACTCATGGCCTATATGTAACACTTTCTAAATAGTCAGGCCTGTTGTGTGCCTCAAAAATTAGATACAACAAGTAAATAATTACTCACAAAATTACAAAACGTCCTCCAACCGCTATAAAACTTTTGGGACTAAAAAGTTACCCGACTAATATACTATGATGATACTAGTAGCCGCACAGTAGCAAGTTTGAATCTTTGAAATCCATTAGGTCCCCGTCTTACTCCACCTTTCCCTAATTGACCTACAGCTACAGACGTTCGGCGGCGTCCCGTAGGTGGGTACCATTCTCCCACATTAACGTTTCTTATATTGTCGTTGTCGTATCAAACTGGTTTCACAAAGAAAGCGGAATCTTCGCGAAACATTAATGAATCTTTCTACGCAATGTTAAACATTTTGGTGATTATACACCTTGTTTTTGACAGCTCTCCGAAAAACGAAATCATGTGCTATGTGCATATGCAGGTGGAATTTTGTGTCGGAAACAGTATGAATCTTCTTTGTTTTTTTTTTATTGATTTCACTATTTTTTCAATACTGCCCAATCAACACGACTTTTATTAAAAATCTCATATATAGTCAGTTTTTACTAAAAACAGCAATGTATTAAAACAGCGTATTTAAATTCTCCGTCAGCTGTTGCAAAAAAGCCATCAACACCTTATAAGGTAAGGTTATTGTGGCGGATACATTTCCTAGGGCGACGAAAACATACCGTGCGGATAGATTTCTGGAATGAAACACACAGTTACACGTTGACAATGGCGAGAGTAAGGCAGAGGAGGGTCTCTGGGAGTCTTTTTCTTCTTCTTAGTGTTTCTAGTTACTTGTCTGGCGCTCTGACCGCGAATGGTATATCGAATCCCGGTTCCTGTATTTATTTTATGATATTGGAAGGCGAACAAGCAGACGGATTTTCGGATGGTAAGAAATTCACGCCGCCTAGAGACACCAAAGGTGGTAATGGTGCGTTGCCAACCTGAGGCCAGGATATTAGACCTCGAGCAAAAGAAAGTTTACCGGCTACCTTACCCTCCAAACCGGAACACATCATGATGTGCGTTATTGCGGCAAGAATAGTTAAGGCGGTGGTACCAATCCGGGTGAGCCGCTGCAAAACTATACGACCTAGTCAGATGTCACGGTGTTAGTGACGGTAAGCCTATGCTCGCCTTTAACGAGATGCCTGGCATCTTCCTAGACAGATGGTCTATTCTGCTAAGGAGCCCGGACCAACACGGGGTAGATTTATACTTTGGGAGGACCGAATTCTGGAACATTCTATACCTCACCCGCGGAACTTATTATTTATTGTTATTATATGAAGTAACATATTAAAACTTAAAGACATCAACGTTTGCCTCGGTTGAAAAGGTCTCTAAGGTACCGACGCGTGCCATTCTTCAGTTCGAGTTGCTCTGGCCGATGTTGTCTATGGTCGTCGTACATTATTGCACTTGACACGGCACGTGGAGTGAGCGCGACAGCGTACTGCAAATGGGCCCTTGAAGAATGCCGCGACCGAAGTTGTCTGACCCTTTGATCGAAGATGTAAAAAATTAAAATACACTAGATGCGACATTACAAAAGATAATTTATTTTATTAATTTGATTGGAGATAATTGATAAATTAATACCTGTGTGTTTTACCTTACCTTTCATTTTGTCTTTAATCAAATTAACTTCTTCTGTATCGCCTCTGTGGTCTAGCGGTTCAGTTGTTGGACTCGACTGCATGAGGTCCCGGGTTCGAATCCCGGGTCGGGCAACAAAAAGAAAATTGGGTTTTTCCAATTTTCTAATAAAAAAAAATGTTGCTCGGGATAGGATATGTGCCCGGTTGGCGTTAGGCTTGCCACCTATCACATTGTGGGACTTAGTGTCTTCGGCTAGTCGTGTGTGCCCTGGTTGTGCCTCTGCCTACCTCTTCAGGGATATGGGCGTGAAGATACTTAAACTTCTTCTGTCATGGTAATGAATCTTGTTTTTTGTTACAAAATGCTTCAACTTAAAAACGATTTTGTTACTGGAATAATTTTAGTTACGGGATATTTAGAAAAAAGTGAATAAATTCAAAGGTATCTTCGTTATTTGTTTCCTCGTGATATAACAGTCACTAACAGTAACAAATAATCCTAGGCATGTAACAACTAAGTTAAGTCTCAGAATCATTTAAAGAATAGGCTAATTACTTATTTAACAAGCAACTCGTAAGTAGCGAGCATTTGTTTCTCTGTTATTGAAATCGTATCCTTGACTAAATGGCAAAACCCTCAGACTCATAAACTGTGGGCTCCGTTGAAGTTTTTAAAAGCAAAAAAGTTTATTTTGTGATGTAGGTACATAACTGAAAAATGTTGACTTTCCGATTTATGTATATTTATTATATTTATTTATCACATGCGCTATAAGAAATTTCTTCTTGTCAAACTTTGCTATTCTAGGTTTTAAACAGGGAGTCAGTCTTGACAGACGTAAAACGAAGTGATTCTAAAAGGGTTTCCCTTTTTTTACATCCGAATAATTTAAACGATTACTGCTGCAAAGATAACTGCAAAAATACCGAATCCTAATTTAGCATTAGGTACTTTATCGCGATTATTTTTGGCCCCAGTGGGATGTTACCCACTAGTAGTTATAGTTAATAATCTATATTTCAAAAAAAAGCAAGGTCAAACTCCGCGTGTTCGATCATAATGAAAATACGGGACCACCTTGGAAACAAATGAACCATTATTTTAAAGTCGGCCGAGTAACCGCTTAACATACATACAAAAAACATTAAAGTAATAAAACATGAAGTTGAATTGAGAAGCTCTTTTCAAAAAGAGTCGAAACCAAATCACTTATCTAATAATAATAATCTAATTATGTAATCATAGGGTTCCTAAACCTACGAATAAAATAATAATATTATTTGGTTTAGAAAACAAAGATTCGTGTTGACACATCTAGGCAGGTATATCGTTGCTAGTCTTTGTGATTCAGTTTATTATTGGACAATGAACGGTTGCATTCCACTGCTTGCGTAATTCGCCCGTCTAAAAAATGTAGTGTTTCTGTGCTCTAACGTGAAAAGTAAAAAAAACTTATTGAATTATCATAATTTCTTAGTTAAAGTTTCGTTATTTTTAAATGTTGCTAGTAGTTATTAGTTGTTTTTATTTGCTATTTTTATGAGAGCATATTGTGCGTATTAGATACTAAGCGATTTTAGATGTATGACGAGCCGTGAGCACGTGGGCCAGATGTAACCCCGTAATTTTTTTTCTTTAGTGCTACAATAAAGACCAAGTTTTTGTTAGCGAGTACGGTGGAATTATAGCTTTTACGGAATTGCGTTCAGAACGTACCTGCACATCACAATACAATCCCACAACAATATGTCGGCTTCTTTTGCGCTTCACGCTGCGTCGTGCACTAACTCCGTCTGTGAGTTGGTGGGGGTTATTTCGAACCTTTTTTTCTATGATGCAATCGAGATTGAGGCGGTTACGTAGTTATGAAAGTTTGTTACCTATGTAAGTACCTACCTACCTACTGTACTACCTACAACAAAAAGGTATTTTTTTCTAAATCAGTATTTTTGTGTTCAATAAAGAAATGCGGTTTAAACTACATTGATACGTAGAAGTAAAATTTTCTGCGCTACGTAAGTATGGACCACATAGTAGGTACATACCCCATACCTACTGCTCGGCGGGCTCGCAGCGTGCGGTTTGATGATAACAATTAGCTCGCTATACATGTCAGGTTGAAAAACTGCTAAATTGGTAACCGTTTATTTCCGACAAAACTGTAGGAGTTTCGAAGTCGGATATGTATCTAAACTACCACAGAAGTTTTCGTCGCGGTGTCAAATAGGGTGTATTTGACACCGCGATATATAATCCGATCCGGTATAATATTTAGTTTGAATTTTTTTGTGACAATAGCACTGAAAAAAAATTTTTTTTTTCATTGTAAATGTTGTTATGTATCTATGTAAGCCAAGCTTTCCTATTTCTTTTAATGGAGGCTTTCATCTCCTTATCCCTCTAAGCGTCATCATTCATAGACTTGTACATCTTTGCACTCCCACATACCTCTTTCGCGACATCCATTATCTACCTTTCAAAACATTCCAACAATCCTCCACGTCTAAGTCCGGTAGTCACACCCCGAGCAGTCTCGGGCCCACCACATCGCTGTCCGGCGCACCGAGCGACCTACCACCGGTGAGGCCAGAGGCGGAGCGCCAGGGCCGGAGTGGCAATCCAATGAACTGGCAGCAATCGAACCCAGCGCGCCGCATTTGGCAAACGATCCCCCACAATTATACTGTAAATGTAACTAAAAAATAAAACAGCAATAACATGAATTCACCATTTATTAAGCCTGATCCTTGTCACAAATACAAAAGTTAGCCCAACTGCATACATACAACAATTTATCACAATTTATGACAACATGAAAAAATATAAATTCGTGCTTTGGAACGGAATTCAGACTTTGTTACACAACAGGCAAACGCCAAATGTATGTTCGACCCTTTCTCCACGTATAGTAATAAAAAACCCAATAACTATTTTCAGGTCACTTTTCATCACTGATTATGTTGCCACTTAAATATTTATATGCCATTTTAGATTGCGAGCCCAATGTGTGACAGTTGACTTAAATTGACCGTAAAATAATTTTAAATTAAAAAAAATCGATTCATTTTAATTAAAATATAACAAAGTGTCGTTAAACAATTTGGCGTCTTTATATTATTACATAATATTTATATAAAAGCTTCCAAGTTTTGATAATACTTAAGTTATCTAACCTATACAAAAAATATGAAGTAGATTTTTTAAATTTATTTTATTATTTTTTAAAATGCTCAATGTAAACGTATACAAGCAAAATTATACATAGCTGCTATAATAATTATTTATATTCATTCAAATACAAATATGTTACAAACAATCAAAGTAAAGTAAAATATAAAACCTGTCATATCCGTATCTATAATGACAAAGGAAATTATTTATTATGTTCACAATCTCATCCGAATTTTTAAAACAGTAAGAATGTTGTACGTTACGGAAAGTCATCGTACCGATTGATGTCCGCTTACATATTGCAACACATTAAGTGCCGGGCGAAGCCAGTTCAACACCCATACAAAGTGAATACTTCATTTATGGCTGTCGAGAGTTCTCCCCCTTAACTTATATTTTGTCATATAGAACTATAGTGCAAACGTCGTCGTTTCAAAAACCCGATGACGAAATTGTTACTAATTAAAAAAAAAAATTTGTTAAAGTACAAAAAAATCTTTCAAGTTGCCTAATAAACTAGAAACTCATTTGAAATAAAACAAATCACACATTTTTCTGTAAAATGTTTATAAAAAAAATTAAACTTATATAATATGGAATATAGTTCTACGATAAAATTATTTAATCATTAACTTTGAATCACATGACGGAGCGCTCAACAAATCTGATTACTAAATATAGAACTAGAATATAGATGAATAAATGGTGTTTCCTAATTGATAATTGTTTTATTATACGTTACAATGTCAAGTTCTGGGTAAATGACGAAACTATGATATAAACTGACATCCAATATTTCTACTTAAACCAAAACTGTCGCATTTCTCCACAATTGAATGCTACCAAAGCTTTAAGTATCATACTACACTATACAAGAACTATTATCAATTGCTTAGAACGCTATTTACATGAAAAAAAAATGAAAGATGTTGGTAATCTTTTAAATTGCATAATGGCAAACATCGAAAAACAAAAATAAATTCGTTTGGATATCAATCCTTTAAAATGCATTACAACTTGACGATTTATCAAGGGAATCGAAATAATAAGGAAAAAAATTAAAATTACACCAAAAAAAAATTAAAAATCCCAAGCACGCATGTAAAGATACTAGAATAACACACAATAGACCTTTCTTCTAAAAATAATCATTATTAAAAAAGCCATAATTAACTATTGAACTATCGCATATTGTAAACACCCAACTAGGCAAAGTATTGTGTAATAGAACTACCATTCATAAGCCTAGCCACCGTCACCCCTTACAGCAGTATCCACCGTCAAATGGCGAAGAGTATATTTTATGTTTTAGGAAAAAACATAGGGATTTGAAAAAGCTATCCTCATCAAAATGCTGCAAAATGCAGCTACGCTGCGTTTCCAAGCTGAGGCTATTAGGAAAATACCTGCTGTATTTTCCTTTTTAAGGTAGCCCTAAAAAATATCAATATTTATTTTTGAAATAGGAAAGGATTGAAAATATATTAATATAATATTATATGCAACATTGAACGACTAAAATCAATATCTAAGCTGAAAATAAGCGTAATATACTCTTCGCCATTAATATCCTTTCCAGATTAATATATAGGTATATACCAACAATATTTCGCCGCTATAGCTAAGTTGCCACATCTTTACTTACAACTATTTGTCTTATTCCGGGTACACACCAGGCAAACAAAATTGAACGAAGATTTTTTTATCGTTTGCAAGATGACACAAAGAACGAATGTTTTCTGTTGTTTGGTTTGCATCCGGGATTATAAAACAGTGAATATGGTTAATTTATCTTACAATAAAACGGATCTCAACAACAAGACTGATGCGGCAATACGAGCCATGAGTTCATTAATTCAGCAAACTTGAATTCAAATGTTTGAAATCCTGGAAAATTTAACCTCGAGTGTCTATTGTTCTGGGAATCCTAACCGTAAGCTATTTTAGCACCAACAAACATCAAATTTTAAAGTCCTATGAAATTTAACCTGAGCTTGTTATCCTCGAAAATGATCTCGATTGTCTGTAACTACTTAAAACATTACTTTGGAGACACCCAATATTCTAGCAAACTTCGATTAAAGTGACCCAAGCAAACTTGAACTTTGCTCAAACAACTATTACACTAAACGTACACCACCACACCGTATTCACAGTTTATCATTAGACAACACATTTTCTTAAAATAATTACCTTTTCTAACATTTGATAACATATAATTCTGATATAAGTTCTTTAAAATGGCTCTAAATGTCATCACAGATACGCATTTAAGCATTTGTCGATTGTTCGCTTAGCTTACATAATTCTCAATATTGATTAAGAAGGCTGCCACCGTTTCATACTTCAGACAAAGTTTAAAGCTAATGCAATACAAAAAATAGCTACGCTACTTAGGCGTTAATAGACATTGATCTACCGTTTAAACTAAAGAAGTAAGGTGAATTTGACACATTTTGCTACTAGATGTCGTCAGTAGATGTATACAATGCAAACAGGCCTAATTCTAAGGCAATATTGGGAATAACTTACTCATTACACTCATACGAGTAAGGCAAGTAACAAAGGAGTCATAAGTCCCATTCCCATTGTTTTCGCCGATAGCAAAGCTGCATTAGAAGTCTTTATATCCTGAAAAAAATAACACAATGTAAATAAAACAACAAATAGTCAAACTCGTGAATTCAATCCACAGATTTAGCACAAAAAAGACATAACAAAAAGTGGAAAGGAATAAAATATAAATTCTAACATACTGACTAAATGCTTGACTCGAAAGTTATAACGGAAAATACTAAAGAACTAAATAGTCATTTGTGTTTTTTTAAGAAAAGAACATCACACCTACTTCTTTAAAACGGATTTCATAGAAAGCATTATATAATACACATTGCAACTACAAGAACATCAAGCAATATTTCTTTTTCTATTCCACATTTTTTTCACAGTGACAATGTAACTAAACATACCACAATTGCTTAAAACTAAATTAAAATTAAGCAAGCTGATGAGCTAAATGAGCGACATAATCAGTTGTGAATTTAGATTTCTTTGCATTATTTGTTTTTTTCCTTCTTTTAAACTAGCTGCCACCCGTGGCTTCGCTCGCCTATTCCAGTTACCTATTTAGTTCCTCGCGGTACCCATAGTGATATTTTTGGGATAAAAAGAAGCCTACGTCCTTCACCGAAATCTAATCTACTTTTTAAAATAAACTGAACGACGTTCATGTCAATTTTAATACCAAAGATGCTAACTTCACGTTAAACGAACTGGATCAGTTTGTTATACAAATATAAAACATAGTTAAAAATAGATATCCAATTAAAACCTAGTAGACCCAGACCGGGGGTTGAGTGGTCGCTCTAGGTGAAGGGCAGATAAGAATTAAACCTCATAAGACAGTTTCAGGAGAAAGGAAGTTTTTTTTATTATTTTCCGCCTGAACATTAATCCTGGAACATGCTGTTATATTGTATAATTTAAATGCATAGAAGCATCTTCACGCCCATATCCCTGAAGGGGTAGGCAGAGGCACAACCAGGGCACCCACGACTACCCGAAGACACTAAGTCCCACAATGTGATAGGTGGCAAGCCTATCGCAAACCGGGCACATTTCCAATCCCGAGCAACATTTTTTTTTATTAGAAAATTGGAAAACCCAATTTTCGTTTTTGTTGCCCGACCCGGGATTCGAACCCGGGACCTCATGCAGTCAAGTCCAACAACTGAACCGCTAGACCAAATAGGCGACTGAACCTGTTAAAAACTGACTTTAATATCAGTATCCATGTCATCTTAGCAATTATACATACATACATACATATCTTCACGCCAAGTCCCTGACGGGGTAGACAGAGAGTATCGAGTGCCAGACCTCACGATCCTGACAAACCTGTCTTGCTTCCTTCACATTAATTACCCTTTTCATACAAACACGCCCGTTTCGGAGACTCTTGACACCACCCTCGGATAATATCCGATTGATCTGATCGTGAAATGTTGGTCTCCCCGGGTACCTACATCCATTGAAATTCACTTTGTATATCTGCTTTGTCAATCTTTCATCTGTCATTCTTTCCACATGCCCTTTCGCATTTTAACACCAACACTTTCTTTCAATCCCACTCTTTCTTGGATCTTACTGTTACGAATGCGGTCAGCGAGCGTTACACCACAGATTTTCCGTAGCGCTCTCATTTCAACCGTATTTATCCTACTTTCATGCTCTTTCTGACACACCCAACTCTCGCTTCCATACAATAACGTTGGGATAAGCACAGAATTATGCAAAGCGAGTCCAGCTTTTTGACTCAAAACCTCGCTTTGGAATAGCTTACCCAACGCTCCATTCACACTGTTCCCTGCACTCACTCTCGTCATCTGCGGTGTACCTTCCATCCCTGCTAAGAGCACAACCAAGATATACAATTTCATTCACTTGTTCCAGCACTACATCATCAACCAAAACTCTTACACTACAACTAAACCACACTCTTTCAGGCCTGAGGCTAATTATACCTACCCCAGCACTGGCGTGATCGCTCTGTAATACACCAGACCAGAGAGCCAACCTGCCACCGGGGAGATCAAAAGTATCACTACCCTTTCGCTTAGTCTCCGTAACACAGTAAATCCATGGATCTCTCATCCATTACATCAATCAGTTCATTCATCTTCGCTTCCATTCCCCCTCTCACATTCCACGTGCCTATTTGGCACCCTCCACTCCTCGATTCGCCTGTACGGGCTTGGCGTGATGGGTGGCGGCCCCCATCGCCGCATCTGCCTGTTTTCGTACCGACGAGGGCGGATAGGTACGCGTCGCCTCCAGGGAACGCCCTAACAGAATTGAAGTCTAGGTTTTTAAGTGTTTCCCAAGAACGTAACCAGCTGACCCAAATGGTCAATTCATTCGACCAGTGCAGTGTTGAGTTTGAACAAACACTCAAACGCAACATTGACTTGGAACGCAGACTCAGCCAAGCTCAGCAGACTATTGAAGAAATTGAGTGTATCGATCAGGGAATCAAGTCAGTGCAGACACAATCACTGTTTGAGGAACTGTTCGAAAAATCATCATCCATTTCACACAAAGCTCCTCAACTCAACTCCTGTAGTAAATATTAACTTAACCTGTGACGATAGCATTGTACAAAATTCTAAAAAACTTGTGTTTCATAATAGAAATAAACTAAAAAAGTATATCAAAATAAACAGAATCATTAAAAGGTCTCAAGAGAAAATTAAAAAAACAAGTTTTTGTTAAAAAGTTATAATTTATGGAAAGAAAATTATGTTAAAACTAAAAATAAACTAAATAAATGTGAGTTAGATATGCTTAGTTTCCAGGCTGAAATTAGTAGTTTAGAAAATTCTTTGCATTGTATTAAAATGTAAATATGAACTGGCACAAAAAGAAATTAAAGAACACATTTTGGCCGTTAAGAGCTTGGTTGATCTATGTGAATATAACGAAGATAGGTGTAACTCATTGTTCGAAAATCACTTACTTTACTATACACCTTCCAAACCAAACATTTTCAACGACTTAACGACTAAATCAGTCAAGCCTCTCTTATCTATATGTCAGCCTGACAACATGAGCAAAGCTTTTCAAAACAATGATTATAACAAAGAAAACAAGAAAGTATTTATGTATAGTGATGCAATTGGTAAAAACATGGTTTCAATTTTGACAGAGAAATTAAGTACTCCGGTGTGTAATTTTTGCATGCCGGGGGGCCAACATTTCTCAAATATTAAATAAACTTAGTTCCAGTACTTTTAATCATAACACTGTATTAATAACTTTGTATTGGGAGAAGAGGAAAGACAAATTTAAATGATTTAAAAAATATTTCAATAACTTATCTGTTTGAAATGTTGAGAAAATTTATCTTTTTGCATTGCTCTATACTCTATAGCAAAAAAATTCCACAGGCCGAAAATAATATTCCATATAAATGTAATTTGAAATGACAGACTATGTCAATGTATGACAATAAATTTGAGTTTATTGACTCAAACTCATTTGTTAGAATTAATTATTTAATGACAAAAGATAATAAATCTTTCTACCTACTTTAAGAGACAAATAGCATCATCGCTATACACTTTTATATTTAAGACACCCAAGTACTTGGCTAACACAACTGCTTCTACTGAGCAGTCAAGTAATACTTTTAATTTTAAACATGATCCAAGTAATTTAAATTACTTGGTGAGACAATAGAGGTAACCTCTAGCAACATTTCACATACAAATAGTAATATTCAATATATTTTTTGTGAAATTGTTACAACGGACATCCCATATGTAAACTAAAAAGTATCCATCAGCATACAATAAAAAGATTAGAAATTGTAATTTGAACCTACACCAAAACATACAAGGTCTGATGGGCAAAGATCTAGAATTAGAGTTGTTTATGAGCTAATATTGATATATTATATATAACTGAATATTGGCTCAAAAGCCATAAGCTCATGTTCAACTTCAATCAGCACCAGGTTGCTAGCTCGTTCAGCAGAACAACAATGGTAAATGGTGGCTCCCTAATAATATTGTCAAAAAAATTTTAAATTTAAAGAACGTAGATACGAGTATATTGTGAGCCTTTCTGTTGAACGAGTTATCAAGATTGCTTGTATTGAGTTTGAGCAATTTATTGTTATGAGCATATATAAGCCCTCTTGTACACCTTATGATGAATTTGAAATTAGAATGGACGAGGCCTTGTTTAAAACCACTAATTCAAAGACCAATGTTATTATCTGTGGAGACTTCAATATAAACATAATATTAGAATCGTCGACTCAGTCACTAAAATTTTTAAATCTCTTTAGATCATACAACTTGCACAACATTTTCTTTGAGCCTACTAGGATAACAGCTACAAGTTGCACTTGTATTGATAATATATTTACAAATATGGCACCTATGGATAAATCAATTAATAATGAGATAGATTCGGATCATTGTGGACTATTAATTACACTAAGAATAATAAAATCACAACTCACTGCCAAGAATAATTGAAAAAGCTCAAAGAAAAGGCATTGTTTTTGATCCTGTTAGTGCAAATCGTTTAAAAAGATTTGAGACTGTCTTGTTGCCTTATCATGGGGACCCAAACCTTTTATACAATTCACTTTTTACCTTAATACAAGCAGTGCAACATCAGACATTTACACTATATATTGTAGTTAAACGGCCAACATTATTTAGATTTTTTAACAACCACCTTAGGAGATGCCTTGGAGGAACTTCCACTGATAGTGTACAGCGCTATAATATTTCAACACGAGCGGACCAGTTGCTTGGCCACCACGGTCTCCCGACTTAACTCCACTTGTTTTTTTTTATGGGGACACATTAAGAACTTGGTGTACGCTCATGAATGTCAAGATAGAGAGACAATGCAGACAAAGATAACAGCTGTATTTGACACCATAACAGTGGATATGTTAAGAAACGTGCAAAGGTCAACAATGCGACGGGTTTCATTATGCACTGACCACGACATTTTGAATATTTTTTGTAAAACTTTAAGTGAGTTTGTGATAAAAAGTTTAGTATAGAGATGAAAACTCAGATTTAAAGATTGTGTAAGTGTCCACGTATTTTAAGACATTATTGTTTACTACTTAGGTACTAGGTACATACGTACAAATTGTTAACATTTAAATTATTTATATTTTATTACTCTGGATGTTAAATAACTTACATACCTACATAATAGTGTACAAAAACCTCTGCCTAGCCCTTTGGGATATGGGCGTAAAGATACTTACTTACTGTTAGTGTACAAATCAGCTCAAATAAACGAGTTAAATATTCATGTAAAATATGTATTCTCACACCCGCATCTTTAAAGAGATACCTACCTCGTAAGAGGTACATCGAGTGCACTCGTGATTAGCTAAAGATACTTTATTCATCACTGTGTTAGGTGGCTAGCCTATCGTCAGTCCAGCACTTTGTCAATCCCGGGTAAAACGAAAACATCACATTTTGGAAATTGTCTGACTCGGGAATCGACCCCGAGACGCAGAGGAAATACCACTTGTTAAGCTTTTATAAAATTTCCACTTTAATATGTATTAGTTTATGTTAGGAAATCTTTCTACTTCAATTTTTTTTTATAATATTGCAAACAAGCAGACGGATTTCCTGGTGTTAAGAAATTCACGCCACCTAGAGACACTATTAAGGTGCGTTGCCAGCATGAGACCGGGATGTTTAGGCATCGAGCAAAAGTAAGTTTACCAGCTACCTTATCCTCCGAACCGGAACACGTCAACGGCAAGCACTGACGTTAAGGCGGCAGGTGGCAGGTACCTAGGGCGGTGGTACCAATCCGGGCGAGTCGCTGCAAAACTCTACCACCTAGAAAACTTTCTACTACGCTGTACGCTACATAACTACTGTCAGTTATTAAAGTGTGTGATGTTATTTTCTTTTCGTTTACGAATTAAAAATTTACAGATAAAGATGATCGTTCTGTAAAGAGTACTAGCTCATAATACAGTGTTGACAAAAAATAAGAACAAGTCATATTTTTTTTTACTAATTTTACTAACTGCAGTACGACAGAAGTACTAGGATTGCATATGTCATTCGTAATAACTTTAAAATAGAAGTTGACTTAAACAATATTAAGTTCATTGATCTTTGTCGTCAAGTGCAAGCGACAAAAATAATCAATTAATGTATATCAAAAATTAAAATACTTGAAACTTTCAAAACTCAGTCCTGAGTAGGTGTAGTTTAGCACCCTTAAAGCGTTTTGGGGAATTATGTTACACGTTGTATATACCATCACATAGCGTGGCGACGCTTCGCTTCTGCTATAGATGTTTCACATCAAAAACAATGTAACGGGGAATAGACAAAATTCACAAAAATCATTCGTTCAATGCCATAATAAAACAAGACTGATTTAAAATTTCATGGTAAGAGCTAAAGAAATAGTATTTTATGAGGAAAGCAAAACTTTCATTTGACCAGACTACTTGGTCAAAGCTTATGGTAAGCTGCTTGCCTCGTTGGCCGAGGGGTTAGCGTACCACCGACCTACCGAGAGGCTCAGGTTCGATTCCCAACACGCATTTATGTGGTGAACATCGATAACTGTATTTCCGGCTCTGGCTGTATATCAATTTTATACAGATTTATATTTATGTGTTTCTATGTATCATGGTCGTGGTGGCACATTCATAATACAAGCTCGTAATTTGTTTACTTTGAAGTTACATTAAATTATTGAATTTGTCCAGATATATTTATTTTATCTACATATAAGGTTACAAAATTTAGCTTCATCGTAAAACAGTTCAAAATACTTTAAAAGATAACACGGCAGGAATTAACTATCCTAGATCATGTTATTAAAATATACCGTACTTTTAGAGCAATTATAATGTACCTGTACACACATTCAACTTTTTAGGCTCAAAGTTATCTGGCGACCTCTCTATGAGTTCAGTAGTCAAAATCGAAACTAAATCGCTAGTCGCTACTTCGAGAGACATAATTCCATACTAATTTTCTGAAATACGAGTGCCAAAAATGAAATAACCACAACCTAATTTTTTTGGCGTTATCGTTATTATTTTTTATCGCTCTCGTTATTTATTATAAAACAAACTATTTTTATTCGAGACATTTAGCAGTCTGAGCCGAAACCGAGGGGTAATAGTAATGTCGATGCTAAAATGGTTTTAATTTTTTGCTACCTATATCACTTTCAGAGCATGAGAAATAAAAAATATTTTATAGCTACATTTCTTTGTGCTTAAAAATAATAGGGTTTATGATTTTTTTTGCTGTGGCAACATTTTTGCTCTACGGTGCATCGGCACGGCGGCCATTTTGTTGACCCACTCGATGTACAGTACAAGCGCTAGCGCAGGATTGCAGATTGACGGATTGTCACACATGTGTTTTGATAGAATCAAATTGCGATTTTTCTTGCTTTTCATTGTTTTTTGTCTTATTGATTTCCTTAAATCTGTGTTGTGTTGTTTTCTGGTTACAGTAAGTGTTTTAAGTATCACAAATATGGCTAACATCCCACTTAAACCCCCGGATCTTCCTCCACAATTTCCTACACAAGAACAACATAATTCCATTGAATCCATGGACACCGCTGACTCAATTATATCAGAGTCTGGTTTTAAGCGTCGTGGCGATTCTCTAGATCGATCAACATGTAAAAAAAGTCATCTCCAAGTGCCTCAATACAGACAATTTATACGCATCCCTGTATGGAGGACAAATTAAAATAATCAAAAGAGGATAAAGGACCCTTTATAGTACACGTTTTTAAAACCGAAGCCGATCCCTCATCTAGCACAGCTATGTTGGTCATTTTTTGTACTCAAACAAAATTAAATATTTCACCCGACGGTGTCAAAAAATTGGAAGAAATAGGATGTCGTAGAGCTTCCTTTTCCTGAAGGTTCTAATAACTTTTTGACTGTATCAGCTCTAGCTGATGCTGGTTACTCTATATCCATACCTTCATTTCATTTATTTCGTATGGGTGTTGTTAGAGATGTTCCTACAGATCTATCGATGGAAGAATTTGTGGCATCAGTGCAATTTCCTGCCCCTTAGGGGAACATATTAAAAGCTAGACGATTTAATAGAAAATCAATAATCGATGGTGTAGTAAACTGGATCCCTACAAAGGTTGTTGTTTTGACATTTAGTGGACAATCCCTTCCCTCAAGAATTTTCTCATTCTACACCGCCCTTCCTGTTGAGCCCTATAATTTCCCCACCAGTCAGTGCAATAAATGCTGCAGATTTGGCCATATCCAAACTCAATGCAGGTCAAAACCTCGTTGCTACCGTTGTTCCCAATCCCATACCGGTGATACTTGTTCTGTACAAGAAACTGGAGCTTCCTGCCTTTATTGCTCAGGCCGTCACTTTGCCTTGAAGAAATCATACCCTGAGCACTCTAGGCAAAGGGCAATTAAACTGACAATGACACAAGAGAATATCTCTTATATAGAAGCCGCATCTAGATTCCCAACTACTCGGAGATAGGATCTCCGCTTAAACCTACAAAATCATGTTTTCTCAACCCCAGCCTTACTTCACTCCTCCTCGGTTTGTTCAACCTGCCAATAACCATCAATGCCCCACTCCACCTACTACTTCGTACAAAAAAACTGTCTTTGTCCCACGAAGACAACCTCCTCCTCCCTCAAAAGGATACGACAGAGCAGCTCATCAAGCCATTACTGGTAATGGTTTTATGGAGAAGTATGCATCTCTCAATGGTTGCGCTCTTGCGAATGATAATGTTTCCCCTCCTACCTTGGATTTCAATATTATTGAATTATTTCTGTCTACAGTTATTGATTACATCTCCAAGCAAGGAGACCATCTCTTACCGCCCAACGTTGCATCTCAACTCAGTCAACTGTATAGTTTACTATATCAACATGGACCAGATCATTCAGTGGAATTGCAGAAGCAATCGTCATAAAAAACGTGAAATTATTAACTTACTTAATTCACACAAACCTATCGCTTTTGCCGTTGCGGAGACGTGGCTTGTGCCGGGATCTCGTTTTTCCATTACCGGATATGTTGTTCTCCGCGATGACAAAAGTGATGGATATGGAGGCTCGGCCCTCCTTATTAAATCTTCTCACACTTACTCCCACCTACCCTTACCTGCCCCTTCAAGCAACTTGAATGCTATAGCTGCAAAGGTGGATGGTATCTAGTATCTTTGTATATACCCCACACAGTGCCCCAGCGCAGTTGACCTGTCCTTTTGCTCTCCTAATATAGCGTCACTTCTTTCATGGCGAACACTCCAAAATTCTTATTGTAGTGACCATCTCTCTTTCATCATATCTAAACCCAAATCTCATATTTCTCAACCACAGCTTCCTCCTCTCCTTCAGTATAGGTTGGCTGGTGCTGATTGGGGTTCATTTTCAAGAGCTGCAGGGACTCTGAATGCACTGCCCTAGTCCGACAACGAAAACAAGCTGAACGTCTGTGTTACTCTTCTGTGACATCAGAAAACTTTTTATCCTACATACACATCAACGCAAAGTTTAAGCGTTTGTGCTCAAAAAAGAAAAAGCAAGGGTGAGTCAAATTTTGTGAAAGTCTGTAACCACAAACTCCTGACACAACAATATGGCAGAACTTCAGAAAATTTAGAGGCAAATTTTCTAATTCTGCTACTACTACTTCTAATGACATATCTCAGTGTATGGAACAGTTTACCAATAACCTAGCTCCCCCTTCAATTCCCTTTTTTCTTAACCTTCCCTCAACATATAATAGTCTTAGTTCCACTCACATTTTAGATTCTCCCTTTACATCTCCAGAAATGAATATAGTGCTGAACCAACTTAAGAACTCCTCCCCAGGCTATGACGGTATTCCTTACTCTTTTTTAAAGAATGCTGGTAATTAAACAAAGGATTATTTTCTCCAACTAATTAATAACATTTTTGAATCAGGAATAATTTCAAAAGACTGGAAACTCTTTTGCTGCCGGAGTCTTACAGACCTATAGCCCTTGCCTCGATACTATCAAAGATCACTAAACACTAGCGATGTAACGATACCGATACCGATACGGATATATCGGCTGATATAATCGGCAGGCCGATATATCGGCATCGCCGATACAACACTACCGATATCAACTAGTTTGAAAAGCGCGCGATACGAACGACGCGTGCGACGTTGCCGCTCTTAGCGTCGCGTCGCATCATCTCAACGGTCGCTTGAGCCAGCCAACACACCGTCCTTCGCGCCGGCCTCAGTGTTAGCTAAGCTTTGGTTGAGAAGTGTCATGTTTTAATTTACGTTACGTCGCCGCTTGTATTTCGTGATTAATTCTGTTTAATTACTTGTGACTAGTAAGGAGTGTTATGTATTTTATTTTATATAAAAGAAAATGGCAACGCCATTAAAACGTACAAGCTCCATCTGGAATCATTTTCAAATAAAACAGGACGATGATACAAAAGCAACTTGTTTATACTGCAATATCAGCGTTTCTCGTGGTAGTAAGGCAGTTTCATCGAAAGGCTTTACGACATCTAACATGTGGACACACGTGAAGCGTTATCATGAAAAGGAGTTAAAAAACGACACCCCATCTACCTCGACCACTGAGGGTGGTCCGCCACTTAAAAAACAAGCTACTTTGGAACACGTTCTGGACAAAAATGTTATGTATGATACTGATGACCCCAGAGCAAAAGCGATCACGCAAACGATAGCTGAACAAATATGTGTAGATATGGAGCCGTTCGATATAGTAAATAAACAGGGGTTTCAACGCACCATTAAGCAGTTGTGCCCGAAATACAAAATGGTTTCCCGTCCACATATATCTGAAAATGTGGTACCAGACATTTACTGTCGTGTGAAAACGAAAATAAAAGAACTTTTGCAAGAACTTCCGCACATAATTGTTACGACTGACTTATGGACTAGCGACGCTTCTGCATTCGTGAACGACTTTATAAGTCTGACTGCTCATGGAGTAAATAACAATTTTGATCTAAAAAACTACTGACTAGCAGTATTTCCTTTTGAAGGCGAAAAACATAGCGGTGAAAACATAGCTGAAAACTTACATCAGTTATTTAAGATTGGGGTATCAACGAACAGGTACGAGCTGTAGTAACAGATAATGCACCGAATATGGGGCTTGCAGTTACACAAATAGGTGTGGAACGTATCAGATGTATGGCACACTCTTTACAATTAGTGCTGAAGGATGCGTTTTCAGAAGAAGAGAAAATAAATGAAATGATTACAAAGGCGAGGTCTATAATTGGTCACTTCAGTCATTTAACGTCAGGTCGTAAAATCCTTACTGAAATGCAAAATTCACATAATGTTCCTTGTCATGTGCTCATCCAGGATGTCGCCACTCGCTGGGATTCTACCCTTCACGCACTTAGGAGACTTCTTGAGCAGCGAGTTGCAGTTCAAGCATCTTTACCCCGTGTAAAATGTAGAACTGAATTATCTACAGAAGAGTGGGTACTAATGGAACAGGTTGTCAGGTTGTCTCAGCGTTGACTTATTTTGAAGAAGCAACAAAGTCTGTTAGTCAAGACTGTGCTTGCTTGTCTGACGCCATACCGCTGATCAACAGTTTGCGAAGAGTCTTAGAACGTATAAAGAACACCACGACTATGGATGATAATGCTTATAGCCCTGAATATAATGCTTTTATACTAAATTTGATAGCTGGGATCAATGACAGATTTGATTATTTCGAGAATGATGAAACATTTATTTTAGCAACAGCACTAGATCCGCGCTATAAATTGCGAACGTTCACTCTACAAACTACAAGCATAAATGCGAGAAGAATGCTAATTTCATTAATTACAAGTAATACATCCACAGAGAGTACTCATTCTACAGAGGCGCCGCGACAAAATCAAAATGAGATTTTCTCGGGTATTTGGTCTGCTTGTGATAGTTTGATAAAAGAAGCAGAAGACGACGAGCCTTTATCAAACATGTCTATTCAGCCTGAGCAAGAAGAATTAGAATCTTATTTAAGATCTCCTAACATTCCAATCAAACAAGATCCAAAGATCTATTGGCACCAGGAAGATAAATATACAAAATTAAAAAAGCTTGCACAAAAATACTTGTCTTACCCAATGAGTTCAGTTGCTTCAGAACGTTTCTTCTCAACTGCAGGCCTGATACAAAATGATTTGCGTAACAGACTATCTACTGATAATTTGAATAAACTTTGTTTTCTTAACAAAAATCTACCAAAAGTAAACTTTAATTATGTTGTGGTAATGCACCTTGCATTAAAACTCTATATGCATCACTAATATGTGTATTATAGTAAATACATATTATTTTATGACTTACAATTATTATGGTCTGACATCTTGGCGCAACGACGAGTGTGTCCCGCCATGACCGCGTTTTCCTCGGTGTTGTCAGCTTATCAGTTATATTACAGATAATTAATATTTTATTAACATCCATATTGTAACATCCTCTAATGTAGAAAACATGGTGTCAGGTGTTAAAAATTAATAATAGGAAATTAAAAATTAGTGAAGCAAAGAATCAAAGCACGTGCCAGAGGTACATACATTCTATTGTATATTGTCCGTAATTGCAACCTCAAATCAAAATGTCGCACGTTAATCAAGATATTGCCGGTGTAACAAATAAAAAGGATGTTTTGATTCACTGTAATAGTGTGGAACAACTATCTTTGCATGGTAATACAGCAAATAATTGGAAAAAATGGTATCAAAGTTTCACAATTTATCTCAAA
>NJDC01002871.1:26351-44622 GCA_002245475.1 Calephelis virginiensis | reverse complement strand
ATATATGCATTAGTAAATATGTGATTGATTTTATTTGAAAGTAATAAACGATTTTTATTCCATTCTATTTACTGAATTTTTATTAATTAAGTATTTTTCCTTCAGTCTTCAGGACCTAAATACATAATGGTGTTTCATAGTTGGGAAATAAATAACTTTGAAGGGAGACAGGTGTACCTCTATGTATATGTTGTGTCAATATCTTATTAACTTCCTTCAAATTTGTTTAACATAGGTACATAAAATACTTAATTACTAAGCCATTAATATCGGTATCTGTATCGGTATCGCCGATTATTTAGTCTAGTCTTAGGGCCCAGTCTAGCCTAATAAATGGGAATCATTATGCAACCATTCAGCCTTGCATTCAGGAAAAACCATGGTTTTATCAGATTCGATCCATGAATAAAACTTCAACATCTGTTGTCAGTAGACTAAGGCTTGGTCACGTTTGCACCCCAGTGTTTCTTCATAATATATGTGTTCGAGATTCTCCTATCTGCGAGTGTGGACAGGAGGAAGGCACAGTTGATCACATTTTATTTAATTGCTCAAAATTCCCTACATCCTTGTGTGATATCCTTCCAAGTGATTTCGCAATATTTTGAAGTTGTTATGTAGATATATAAAATCTAATAACAAAATTAAATTATTGAAAAAATTATGTTAACCCTAAACCCACATGTTTGTCTGTCCTTTGTAAAGTTTGGTGCTGGCATATATATATTGTGTGTTTCTTTTTAGGTAGCTCAATATCTTCAGATAAAGTAAAATATTTACTGTGTGGTAATAAGTCGTGAAAAACGATTGAAAGCCATATTTATAAAAGAAGAAGAAGTGCTAGGGCCTTGTATGTAACAAGTATTTGGATTTAATTATTGTTTTCATTTCCGTTCAGTTGTTGTTATTGCTATTAGTTTGTTGAGTTGGCTGTTTAGCTCGTTAAAGATTGTTGAGTTTTTTGTTACCAGCCTAAGTGTATAAAAAAAACTTTGTAGGGAAATCAGGCTATCACTGCCAATATAATGCCATTAAGCTGATTTGGGCCCAAGTAGAAGGTATGTTTTTTTATTTTAAATTTTATTGATTTTATTTACTAGCATTAACATCCGTTGCGTAGTTTTCAAGATAAATATAGATAGACAGACACGCAAAAGCAACTTTGTTTTATACTATGTAGTGATTTCCCATTTTAAATATTCATTTCCCATATTGAATTTTTATAAAAAAAATATTCTTCAAGTACCAGACTCTAAATACTTCAAGTGTAATTTTAGGATCACCTATGAAATGATTGAATTAAATACGTTTTTCTAATGAGTTCGTTTAGTTTAGGTCATGCCACAAGACACAATACTTCGTCACTATTTACGGCAAATAAGATGTTGGTTAGAAGAATTAGAAGAGGCCATAATCAAAGTTTTACCAGAAGATTGGTGAAAGATCTTCTAAAACAAAAAGAGATGTTATGTCCGATTGGGATCGCGATATACATATCGACAATGTACCTTTAATAGACTTTTTAACAATAAAAAAAATTAACAACGCACAAAATACGTTTTTTATTAAAAAAAATCATATCCACGGTAGCAGTTCATCTCATCTATAAAATAATAAGCCGTAATTTTGAAATTAGGGCAGCTTTAAAGTGTGAATTGAAACGTTCCTGAAACCGTCCCCCGGCCCACGCTACGGCGCAACCAAAAGAAAGACAAGGGTCACACCAGAGACAGTTTACTGTACAGATAAGCCAGTCACACCCACACACTTCTATGTTCTGGTGTGCAGGTTTTGTCGTAAATTCACTAACTTCACTTGCCCTACTAACGCTTCTTTCTAAAGTACGCCTTTAAAGTTACCCATTTTTACCTGACTTAAAAATATATGAAAATTTTAATTGTTTAAGACTGGCTATTATTGTATGCACTAAATGCCTCGAAACCACAGGATTTTTCATCGAAAACGAAACGTATGCGGTTGTCAAAAGACTTGTTACTGTGACATAGGGCATGGCGGGGGACAACAAAATGTAGCCGCAAGGTACATAAACATTTACCAAACAAACACATCCCGCGAACACAACAGAAAATAACAAACAAAAAATGGACGAGAAAGCTTTTACGTAAAACTCACAATCGTGTGGCTCCTCGTGGCCGGACCTTGTTCCTGGTGAAATATCACAACAGTTACAGATAAGGTGTCGCAGAAAAGGGTTAGCACTGTGTCACAGTGTGTGTGTCACTCGTATATCACCTACTTTGTGTAATTCAAAAAACGGAGGGAATCTCTGCTGTTGGAAACGTGCCTCGGAATATACGCTCAGTGGACTTCTCACCTACCCTCCGAAATATAAAATTACACTGGGTCCAAATGGGAGTCCAGTTTTTTGCAGTTTTACCGTGTTTTAAATTGGGCCGGCCCTCTGTGCACAACAGGGCTTCTGCTTCCCTGCCGGGCACATGGCCACGACCGCCCTAGGTCACCAGCCAGACCGTCGGTGGTAGAGTACTGCTACCCCACCTATCTACCTACCTACCCTGGCCAGAGGACAGCGACGCACCTATAACATTTACGGTGCCTCTCATAATCAGGAGTAAACTGTTCCGTTAACTCACTCGGTCGACACAGGGCGTGGCCTTGCGGACGAACTTGAAGAGCGACTCCACGATGTTGGCGGAGGTGGGAGCTTCACAACTTTCCAGAGCCTCCACTACGCAACTCTGCAGGTCGGCGAACTGGCCGCATTCTTTATCCTAAGAAATACAACAATTTTGAAGGCTCTATTTATTATTTTTAACAAAACTGCATACTATTCAATAATGTCAGTCAATGACCATTTAAAATATTTTTAATACGCACGCACACGCACACACAGACACAAACACACACACAAACACACACACACACACACACACACACACACACACACACACACTGCCATTACGTCTATACTCGCCATTGTTGTGTTCCAAATATTTTTAGTTAAGTTTAAGCCCTGATGATGCTGTTGTAAACGATACCCGGTAGCCTATTTATAAAATAATAAATTATAAGTGATCATTCCAAAATACGAATGTATAACTCAAGCACATCGTCACGGCTATAACCTTTATGTTGTTACTTACACATTTTATATCTGCGGCGATCTAGATATAGTAAAATAAGCTCGCATGTTTTACTAATTCACAATTTAATTTGTTACTTCATTCATACATTTGCATGTGTGTGATAAAAACAAACTATATTTACCCCAAATTGAATTTTAGGAATGTTGTCAGCGCTGAAACTTGTGATGTTGTTCTGATCAAACTTGATGCTGGACCCCATGGTTCTGTTGACACATTCTTGGATAGCATCCTGCTTCTCCTGCAAGCACTCCGGACCGTGCTCGGCGATGAATACTGAAATAGAGAAGTCCACAAAGGATTTACTTGCATAACGAGCTAATGACTTATGACTACAAAATTAGGTAGGTAACATTAAAATTTGTGCGATGGGTCTTAACAACAGAATGATATGTAAATAACCATTGTTACTGTTTCGGCGGACTCCTTACAACCATATTATATAGATAAATTGCTTAGTCATTGACAAGTTTGTTTGTTATATAGTTTTTATTTATTGTGACTTTTTGGATGATTGGAATCTGAGGAAATGATATTATCACAAAACGTGCTTTTTCTAAATATGGTAAACGGATGTCTATTTTCTTTGAAGGAAATAGTCATCCGGTATTTTACACGCCTGGATCTTTAAAACACCTTCTCTTCAATAACAAAACAAGGACATCTAAAATGGCGCATGTAAGGCAGAGTATATTGGACAAACTGGAAGGTCTTTTTCAATAAGAGTTAAAGAACACATGAGAACTTGGCGTTTCGGTAAAGGGGAATCTACATTTGGTAAACATCTGAGGGACGAAGGTCATACATTCAGTCCAACAAAAAAATTTTCGGTCGTATTACTGTAATAAAAAAAAGCTTTCGAATATTATTGTACATTGTATTATTGCGCATGTATTTTAACTTACTTAATATGATATTTTTATACGCGACCCTCTATTCTATTATAACAAAGAAATCATAAAACAAATTGAATTGCAATTAAAAACTTGTGACGCAGCCATTTAGTTTAGATCAGAAAGCGGCTTCCCATTAAGTTTTTAAATATATTTTGTATATGTTATGTAACACATTATGTTTATAAAAGATTAATATGAAGTTTAAATAATTGGTTCCCTCACTTGTTTGCAGTTCATAAAATATGTAACCACTGCACCAAAATCATTTCACAATTGTTACAGAATCATTCTTTTAAAAATACATATTGGTTGCGCCGATTTGAATCTGCCGCTGGTGTGAGTGACAGGTGTCATATCCTGCATTCCTTTCCTAGCTTTGCCCCTTCCACACCTCGCTACATGGGCGCTAGTGTCGCGTCCGGAGAAGATATTCGCCATATTCGACTGACACCGCCGCACCGCACGCAATAAGAAAATCACACGCCGCCCGCATAGATATCGCCCATCGCTAAAGACGCTTACATCGCAATTATCGCCGCGAGTGAATAGAAGTGAACTGTGTTGTGGTGATAATCAGGACACAGGAAATTACAGAGGTCAGTGAAGGTTAGAAGCCTTAGAAATTAATAAAATAAAGAATAATCCAAAATTATTAAATAATCAGATGGAACTTAATAAATCAACCCTTTTGAATATTTTCTAGTAACTTAATTTAATAATACATGTAAGTAACATAATTTTTGCTATAAATTCAATGAAAGATATTTCAGTCGTATTATTGTTATTATTGTGTTGACTGCTTACTGCTTATTTTATGTTGACATACCTTTTACCGTTTATTTTCATTTATTTTTGTGTTGGAAATTTTTTTCTTATACATATAAAAATTTAATTTTAATATGATTATTTAACTTTAAATAATTAATTAATTTATTTTTATTGTGACATAAATGTTTAATTGAACATTACTTTTTAAATTTTGACATGGGCATTTATAATATTGTTTTTTCTTTTAACTAACTGATTCTAGCATAAATAATTAAGTTTTACATATGTACAAAATAGTAAACTTAATTTCGTAATTGATTAGTTAGTGGAGGCAATTAACATGTTTTTTAATATTTTCTCAAATGGTACTATTTTCACCATTTAGTGGTGAAATAATCTATAGCTGACAACTATGTTGTATAACGTATTAAAGTTTTTTTTTTATATCTACCCATTATAAATGAATTTATATTTACAAATCAAAAATATTGTTTAATAGTTTCAGTTTTAGCTCTGATGATGCTGTATAAGCGAAACCGGTAGGCTATTTACAAAGTAATTATAAGTGATACGTAAAACAGTATAAGTGTTTCTATGTTTAAAAATATGAATATTTTAGGTTTACTTTAAGGCAACCTTATGACATAGACATATTATGCTGTCGCGGACTTTTTTATATATATGTATAAAATACATTTTCGTAGTAAATTATTTTGATGTATCTCACACGGTTTAGCCAGCGCATGCAATGTAAGCGACCGAAAAGAATTTTTTGATAGCTTCGTCACAAAATATCGAATTTTCTCTACTATACAAATACTTTAACTAGAACGTGTTGTGTATATAAAACTACACGAATTAATTATCTAAGCCACAGTGAAAAATATATCATGACCTGTTGCGTAGTTTTAAAAATATAAGCATAAATAGGGACAGACAGCGGAAAGAAAATTTATTTTATTTTATACTAGACTAGCGGCCCGGTACGTGCTTCGCTACGTATAAACTGATATATATATATATATATATCTGTCGGAAGGTCATGAGCTAGTATACCTATTTTGTAATATCTGTGGTCATGAGTATCGGCGGTGTAACGTGTGGCGCATCCGCTTGTAACGTAGGAAAGTCATAAACAAAGTATAGTTGTGATATTGTGGTCATTAGTACATTTGGCGCCACAGGTGCATCGGAATTCTCGTAGCTTGTTTCTTATTGGTCCGTTTGTCGAATAGCACAACAGGTGGCGCATTAGCAAGTAACTCGTTCCTTATTGGTCCGTTCATCGTTACCACGTGTATATAAACCCTAGCGCGTCATAGTGCGGCAGACATGCTTTGCTCACGTCTCTCATTGTTTGGACCACTGTCAAGTACGGAAGTCGCCACTGGTAATAGTCTCTCCCTGTCATAGGTTGACAAAGAGACACTTCTAGGTCGCAATTGTTAATTTCATTGGGATCTTGGGGCCCAGGATGTGGGTCGTCTGGGGGGTGCATTATTCGGTCGGCACTCACGTTAAGAGGGGCGGGGTGGAGCCCTTCTTTTCCCTTCGGGGGTTTAGCGTTTGCGTAAATACGAACACCGTGACGTGTTTACGTAGTGTTGTCATAGCAGCAGGCTTACTCCAATGTTTGATGGTTTATTTAGTTACAAATGGGTGTACGCTATAGTTGTTTGTGCATGATTGTGGTTATGTTTGTAAACAGTGTGGTGAGTACTCTATTGCTTATTATTATGAGGTTTACGATGTGGTTGTACGACTAAATCAGGTGTTACGGCTTTGTTTTGATATTTCTGAATTATTCACTAACTACCCTCAAGTTGTATATATAGGAGAATCACACATACGGGCTGAACAGGTATCACCGGGCTAGTAGCCTGAAAGCTCACAACTTGAGGGTAGTTAGTGAATAATTCAAAAATATCGAAACAAAGCCGTAACACCTCGTCTAGTCGTACAACCACATCGTAAAACTATCATAACAATAAACAATAGAGTAGCTACGTAATCACTCACTACACTGTTTACAAACAACAACAATCGCGCACAAATAACTGAAGCGTACACTCATTTGTAATTAAACAAACCATCGTAAACATTGGAGTAAGCCTGCTACAATGATAACACTACGTAAACACGTCACGGTATCAGTGTCTACGCAAACCCCCGAAGGGTTAAAGGGGGGCTCCACCCCGACCCTCTTGCGTGGGTGCCGACAAAATAATATAACCACGCCCACATCCTGGGCCACATATCCCAATTGAATTAACAATTCCGACCTAGGAGTGTCTCATTGTCAACCTATGACAAGGAGAAACTATTACCAATGGCGATCTCCGTCCTAGACAGTGGTCCAAACACTGCGAGACGTAACCAAGGTATGTCTGCCGTAATATGGCGGCGCTAGGGTTTATATAACCGTGGCAGCGATAAACGGACGCCACCTGTTGTTCTAATCATGCAACTTTATTCATGACTTCCCGTTCTTGAGTTATAAAATTACAACGAAAAGTGGAATTGATTTTGATATACATAAGAAAAAATATATAGTTAATATATAATTAGTTATATAATTTACAAATATCTTAACATTTAATGATTTGTCTCAGTATCGTAGACTAGCTCCCGTAACAAAGTAACATAATTTGGTTACTTTGTTATTACACCAGTTCGGGTGACTTTTCCAGAGATATATTTAGTATTTTATAGACTTACGGGCGATTCTATCTCCCTCCTTAAAACAAATGAACTCGGCCAACTGTTCGGAGATGTTGTGTACCGTCTTCAGGTTGGCCTGCTCCTCGGCTGTCAAGCACGGCTGGATGCTGTCTGTCATGTTGCGGAAACACGCCTTGAAACTGGGAGTCTTCTCGCAATACCTAAACATGTAATATAGTTAATGTGCAATACTGCAACCATGGTGTGACAAAGTCATGCCGCAGGGAGGTCATAAGAGTGAGATTAAAGCGGTCATGTGGATACAGACGAAATATTGTTAAAAAAAAATACAATGCAAATGTGCATGGATATCCGGCAAACCTATGTTCACATTCCACGCACAAATAGTTATGGTATTATCGAACAGTGCTGTAAAGTTTCCAAACCCGCGTGTTTGTATGAAAAGAGAAATGTAGAAGAGAATAAAGAATGTGGAAAAAGCAAGGAAGGTCTGTAAGGATCGTGACACTTGACACTCAAGTCCCCGAGGAAATCGCAACCAAAAAATGCTTGCAACCTTACCCGCATCCCGCGCGTCGCTTCTTGCTTGTGAATCGCCAAGGCCGCGGGGCCGCCAATTGTTCTTAGGACCTAAGTGATTCTCGCAAGTGTCAGAGTTGCCTACGTGGTGTCGGACCATTTAGGGGTGACCATAGGGAAGCCTGCTTTTTATATCTGCACTTTGCGTAAAAGATAAGAAAATAATTGTAAAAAGCAATTCCAAAGATAGCAGGAATAATTCACGGTATAGGGAACGGGGAATTGTGTTACTCGGAAATTAACGCGTGCGAATCCGCGGGCAAAAGCTACTTAGCTAAAATTAAATAAGCGCTTTAATTAATATGTTTGTATTAAATTTTAATAATTATCTTATCAAAATGTTTATTAAGCTTCATAATTAATTATAAATATTTTAAAGACAAATTAATTTGAATCCCATCTATACACTACCACCGTTTCCAAAAATAGCCAGTCAGGAAAAGAAAAGGTGAAACAAACTCCTCGGCAAACATTATTTCTTTAATTAAATTAAATATATTTTATATTTAATTTAATTAAATTATTGCCTCTATGGTCTAGCGGTTCAGTTGTTGGACTTGACTGCGTGAGGTCCCGGGTTCGAATCCCGGGTCAGGCAACAAAAAGAAAATTGGGTTTTTCCAAATTTTCTAATAAAAAAATGATGCTCGGGATAGGATATGTGCCCGGTTGGCGGTAGGCTTGCCACCTATCACATTGTGGGACTTAGTATCTTCGGCTAGTCGTGGGCGCCCTAGTTGTGCCTCTGCCTACCTCTTCGGGGATATGGGCGTGAAGATACTTTTTTTTATTTTATATATTTAAAAACAGAACAGAAGGAAAAACTTTTCTACTATGTTTTAAAACAGATGTTTACAGTAATAGCAAATAAAATCTTTTCAATGGAAGTGATTTCAAAATTTAGTTTTGTAAATATGTATTGAGTTTTAGATTGGCACATGCAGTTTCTTACTATTTCTGAAATGTGTAATTTCTAATACTTCAACATTTGTGTATTTATTGATGTGATTTGATGTTTTTTACAAATACACATACATCCAAAATATATAAATAAAATTAAGGCAAAATTTTGAGCGTTTTAAAAAATTGTTTGCACGAACGTAAGTGACAAACAATATACATCGCCCGTATACACTTCTTTTGTATTCTTAAGTTTTTTTGTTAATTTATCTTTCGTCAATTAAGATTATTTTTGTTACAAATCTTATGTACTCATTTCGTTACTTAGAGCAACAATATCTAAGGTTTATTATCGAAGCAACGTCGGACGTCACAAAAGACGATTAGCACGAAACCGGTTACTTTAATGTTGCTAACACTTTTTGCTTCCCTAATGAAATGGTCTCTGAATAGGTACAAGAATAAGATATGTAAATTTCAATGAAGCATTGTTTTTTTGTAAACAAAAACCGAAATTCGGTAAGAGTTCGGATTCCAAATAAAACGATCCTATATTAATTAATGTTAGATCATATTACATGTAGGTAATTACAGAATTTGCTCGGAATCGGTTCAAATGTATGATGAATTCATTCCGAACGAACATGAGCCGAATTTTATCGAGATACATATTAATATAATAATGATAAGGGCATGTACATATATGTGGTGTCACCATGCAAAAGTGATGGTCTGCATCAATAGCATTACCAAGATTATAAAAAGAATGACGTCATCGTTTCCGATATTGAAAAACAATTAACTACGAACGTCGGTCTGTTGGTTTCCGAAGTGACGTGATCGGGAACGGTCAGGATGGATAGCGGCCACACTTGGTATGCCCGATTTTCACGAAACAACCGCCCGAGCACGTTATTATGTTGACAAATAGTTTGAACCATGCCAAAATACGAGCACGTTTGGCTAGTTTGCCTGCTCCAATATCTGCTTGGAATTTTCGACGTCCTCGAGCGTCAACTGTTTACGTTTGTAATCCTCTAACCGTAAACCGACAGTAAGGAACACTTAAGTAGAGGTCGCGGAAGTAGGTGAGTCAACCAAACTTATCTATAGCCTGTTTTTTCGTTTCAGAGACTTAATTCACATTAGCAATGTTGTCAGTTTTTTGCAATTCATAAATAGTGTCGTGCCGTTATCGGAAAATGTTAACAAAATTAATTACTGATATATTTACAAGTTACACCGGGGTCAATCGGGACATGGGAACCTGTTTAAAACGAATTAATACAAAATTAATAGGCTTCATAACTGTAGGTCAATAAATGTTATTAGGTAGGTTAGTTTGTGAACAAAACTTGAGAGATATGGCATTAGAAATAAACCGTTAGAATGGTTTACAAGTTATTTAGAAAAACCAAAAACTTAATATTAGCAAAAACAATGTTTACTGCATGTCCGTCCGTATATACAACCAAATTCCTGATAACCTCAAATCATTTCCATTAAAAATATGTCGAAGAAAGTTATTTGACTTGTTACAGCAAACATAATATTATAGTCTCAAGGATTTTCTTGTAGAAAAGCATTTACAGTGAAATATTGTAATAATATATTAACCAAACCGATATCGACCAATTCGCCGTTTCTTCTCCTGTCTGGCTAGGTTTGGAAACAAGCCAGATCGGTTAAGTGGCTAGTTGACGAAGAGTTTGTTTTACCGTTTCTTCTCCTGACTGGCTAGGTTTGGAGACGGTGGTAGTTGAATGAGATAGAGTTAACTATAATAATAGTTTTATAATGTTTGGTAATAAATATTAAATCTGGTTAAAAATATTAAGAATTTGCTTAAAAGTTAAATTGCATGTAATTAAATAATATTTTTTTTTAATATTAAAATCTTTGCAAGAATAAGAAATTGTACAAAATGCGACCAAAATTGAGTACATTTTGGTCGCATTTAATACTAATTTGTTCAATATGCATAAGAAATGCAATAAATACGAAAACATTGCCACTGTGTTTATTCTCGATGGCTCCAAAACACTCTTGCAACTCGCAGCGTTTACATCTTCCCGTGACTGGTTGTCTTTGCTTATAGCAATGTCATCTGACTAATGCCCATGCTTCAATTTCATATTTGAAACCCGTTTTTTTTATATATAAGGTCAGCGAACAAGCATATGGCCTTCTCGATGGTAGAAAACTATGGCCTACATACTCTGACGTTACAGGTGCGTGACTGTCACTATGATGTCATACCCAATTTCATAGTCTACCAGCTACCCTACTCAAAGGATTGGAACAAGACAGAGAAAACCATTATGATGTAGCGACGTGGACAGGCTTCGCTTACACGAGCAAGCTGCTGCACAGCTTCTATAACCAAAGGTCTTCTACCAGGAAGGGATTCAGGTGGTATATTCTACATCTGAGTCATTATATAGTGGCCGCCACATGCATTCGTTTCGAAAAAAATTATAACACAGCAAATCGTTTTAATCCTATGGACCTGTCACACAGTTTTTTTTCGTACGGAATTTGAGTGAATTTGTATAGGACGCCATTTTGTTTGGGAATTTAAAAACAAAACGAAAATGAAATTCAAATATGTGTAGCAGACCAAAGGGACACTTACTTTTTAAAAACTTCGTCGACTTGTCCGGTAGGTTTGGCATCCTCGATTTCCTTTTGTAAGAGGCTGACGTCGACCAACCTCTTCAGACAGTCCGTGAACTCCGCTTGTGCTTTCTGTAAATTATAAAAGAAATTAGTATCACTTATTTAGAATAAATTGAATTAATGAAAACACAACTACAACCGTAAAGATAACAATGCGAATGTGGATGGATGTAGGTACCCGGGGAGACCAAGGTTGATATTCCACGATCAGATCACTCGGACTCTATCCAAGAGTTGTGTCTAGAGTCTCCGAAAACGTAGTGTTTGTATGGAAAGGGTAATGAATGTGAAGGAAGCCAGACAGGTTTGTCAGGATCGTAAGGTCTAGCACTCGATACTCTCTGCCTACGCCATAAGGGACTTGGCGTGAAGATATGTATGTATGTTAATATAATAATAATAATAAACTCTATTGTACAACTAAATCATGAAATTGTTACATATTACATTAATAAAAACATATTTTATACAAAAGGCGGTTTTATCGCTAACAAGCGATCTATTCCAAACAACCAACGTTTACAAGATAAATACATCAAAATAAGGAGAAGGTACAATATCTGTTTATAAATAATAAATCTTTCAAATAATTATTTTAGGAAGTTATCTAACAGTTTAAAACAAAAGTATTTTATTTATTTAAATAAAATTTAAACGAACAAAAAAAAAATATGCACATTAAATAGGTAGTGAACATTTACAAGTTGCCCAGTTACAAATTTGGTCCTATTCAGGTAAAACTACTTTACAATCTTCTTAAATACATGGTTGCTTTCTGCCTGTCTTATTTCAACAGGCAGTGAGTTCCACAGCTTAATGCCCGTACTGTGAACGAATATTTATAGAATTTAGTTTTATGCTCCGGAATCTTTAACAGAAACCTTTTTGTAATGACGTTGACCAACGTTATCTTCATTAAGAAAAATGAACCTATTTTTAAGATACCAACCATACCAACACTCCGTTGTTGGTATTAAAGTGAACACTAAATAAAAAAATATTTACAAATTAGTGTATGCGCATTCCTGCGATAGTGAATCGGTATCTACTTGAGTTTTTTCGAAAATCTGAAACGTGGTCTTATTTGCGAAGTCCAAATATGAACCGTATGGCAACATTTTGAAGACGCTTTAGTTTATTTAATTGACCTTCAGTCAAATTCACGTAACAAGCATCTGCATAATCGAGGATAGGAAGAAGCAAGGATTATGCAAGCGCAATTTTAGTGGATATGGGGTGAAATTTTCCTAAGACGATTTAATGAGTTAGCTGATGCAAATATTTTACTACTAAGTTCCTTGATATGCACAGAGAACGATAATCTATCATCGATAAACATGCCCAAATTCTTAAATTCTGTTAAAAAAGGAATATGTGTTTCATTTAAAACTACTTTTAGAAGACAGACCCAGTCAACTCTAGATATTAAATTTGGACTTCCAATAATAATTACTTGTGATTTTACTGGATTTAGGCTTAAACCAAAGCGAATGGACCAATCTTGAATGTTCTGAAGATATGCATTTAATTTATAAATGGCTGGCGTACGATTTTTCAAGTGCTGCCTGAGTATAAATTTGGAAATCGTCTGCATAAATGTGATGTTGAGAAAGTACTTTAAGAGTGATGAGATTGATAAACATCGAAAAAAGAAGAGGAGAGATTACGCCACCTTGAGGCACACCAGACATGTTATGAGACCAAACTGAAAGCCATTCGTTTACTTTAATACGCTGTCGACGCCCCGGAGATAATTACCAAACCATTGTAATGCGAAAAAGGATTTATTAAACGATTACATAATACGTAAAAGCACGTCGTTATCGATAGTGGTATAAGCATTACTAAAGTCAAGTAAACATAATATCGTCAGTAATTTATTGTCTATGTCCATCCGAATATCATCAGTGCTTTTTGAAAGAGCTGTAACTGTACTATGGCCAGGACGAAAGCCTGATTTGTACGAAAGTATGTTATCGAATAAAAGTGTAGTTCTTCCACAGTAATAAAACACGAAATATAATGAAGCACTAAATAAAATCGTAGTTCTCGTAATTAACTAAAACACCATAAAAATAGTATATAAAAATAGTATTAAAACACTATAAAAATAGTGCGCGGTGACTATAAAACTAGTCACCGTGCACTATTGCGCGCAGAGATAACTATGACAGCCGCCAAATGCTAATGTCAATGTACATTGACGTCTAACGTCATCTTCACTCCTTTTAAAGCGTCAATGTCGCACCTAACCTACAAGCACACCATGCGGCGAGCACGTGTTCTTAAATACTTATGTACTAATATTTTGATTGTTCCAATTTAAGATCTGTTTAATAACTAATACAAAATGTTTATGAACAAAATCTACAACTAATTTAAAAACTAAAAGGTAATAAAAAGGTGTCCTGCCACACACAAAATCCAGCAAGGTGAGCGTCTTTTCGCTATTTACACCACACTATTAACTTCTTTTGACACGGTTTATTATTAACTTCACCACATAAATTCGCTTTTATCAATTATTAATATACAGGCTAATTGGAAATGTGTCCCGATCCCGTTAAGGGGGTGTAGATGAGGTCACTAGCTAACTAATTACCCATGAGTATGCGGAAAAAAAAAGAACCAATCACGAGTTATATTTTTTTCCTTTTTTTTTAAATAAAATAGGGTAATACAACTTTCAAAACAAGATTTAAAAAAAACTACGGCGTATTTTAGTATAAATATTTATTATCCAGTTACAGCTTACTCCAGTACATTATAAAACACAATAAAATAAAAACATTCATAGTTTTGAAATAAGAGATAGAAAACTCTACATTTTTTATGATTTTTACAATGTTGTTTGGAATAAAGTGTATTTTTTTTTCAAAAAATCACCACTGTACTTGGACGGCAGAACGTTTTAAAAACATCTACACATTATTAGCTATCCAACAAGATACAACATTTACACAAAAAGTTACATAATAATTTTAATAAAGATTAATAAACATAAACAGGAAATGAACCTTGAATTTGAAATTTTCCTTTTAATCAGTGCAAACATTTTATAGCTTAGATAGTAAATCAATTAGAACACTAGATCTAGCGTTGCCTTAAATTGATTTACAGCTCATTTTCAAAGTGAGATCCTCTATTCCTAATGCAAATACGCATTCTCTTCCTAAGACTAGTTTTCACTACAGCACTTGACAAATTATTTTTTATTAGTTCTGCTGCACTTACAATATGGCTTCTTACCTCTTCTATTGAAGAGACAGGAGAAATGTCGTAGACTAAACTTTTCATATGCCCCCAAACGTAATAGTCCATGGGCGTAAGGTCTGGGGATCTTGCCGGTCAAGGGATCGGTCCTCCTCTACCGATCCACTGTCGGGAAAATTTGTATTTAACCACTGTCTCACGGTAATTCTAAAATGAGCCGGACATCCATCGTGTTGGTAAATCATTTCCTGTCTCGTTTGTAGAGGCACGTCTTCAAGCAGAGAAAACATATCCTCTCGCAGAAAAATTTCATAAGCTGCACCCGTTAAATTATTTGGCAGAAAATGCGGTCCAATTAAATTATCATTTATTATTCCCATCCACACGTTTAGAGAAAAGCGTCACTGCGATCTTGCGGCCTCTTTTTATTGGGATTTAGTTCTGATTTTGGGGCCCAAAAATGTGCATTATGGTAATTCGTTATACCATCTTGGTCAAATTTCTAGTTATCTTGTTATCTTGTTTAAGAAACATACCGTCATTTTTTTAGTACTTGCACCTGGTCTCTGTATTACCTCAAATTATTTTGACAATAGGATAGCTATTATGATAAATTGTAGCACATTGGTTAGCCAATAATGTGTAGATTTTTTAAGATGTTCTGCCATCCATGTTTGAAAGTTGTATTACCCTATTTTTTTAAAAAAAGGAAAAATAAATATAACTCGTGATTGGTTCACTTTTTCCCCGCATACTCATGGGTAATTAGTTAGCTAGTGACCTCATCTACACCTCCTTAACGGGATCGGGACACATTTCCAATAAGCCTGTATAAATTCTATGAAACACAAATATCAATTTAAACGTAATGGAAATTTCCACGAACGGATCAACGAGATCGCGCGCGCGCCGTATCTCGCACACGTCCGCTCGCGTCGAGCGTTGGCGGGCAAGTCCCATTTAAGATAAAACGGGACATAGCTAAGCTTTTTGGTAGAACAGGCTACCAGGTCGAAATTAATGGTGCGAGCTTGTACGTTTCGCGGATACGACAACCTGGCAACACTAGCTGTTCATTCAGGGCGTATCGCTGAAGGACTATCGACTAGTGTGGACGGACTCAACTAATTGAATATTTCAGTGACCCAAATTACCAAATTATTTCGGCGGCGGGCCATTTCATGACGTCATTCTTAAGCAAAAGAGATTGTTTTGTTACTGATTTAATTTTTGACTACTTTATAATTTTATTTCCAAACTCCAGAAATATGAAATTTCACGCGACGATTGCTGCACGTAAAATTTCAACAAATAGAATATATATTATATTGTTAATTGCATATTGTGCACTCGGGCTTCTTGTTCGTATATGGCAATAGAAAATATTGTTTTCACATGGACCAAGTGCTTCCTGTGACCAGCCTACGTAACTCTAAAGTTTACTACCGGATAGAACCGCTGGCTGTAGCCACACAATACAATACATAGGTAGTAGGTGTATTGAGAGCGGTGGTAACTCCGTGGCGCATCTAATAAACAAAATTTTAACCTATATTCTTTCAACGGATGTAACAGTAATAGTCTAGATATTATGTGCCTTTTAGGTCAAAATATTTAGCTCACCTAGGAAAATTATGATCGAGGTGTCATTCGATTCGTCTTTGCATTTAGAAACTCTTTTGAAAATTTTGCAGTTTTGATTGCAAAAATTGCAAAAGTTATAAACAATTTAGTAAAAAAGGGTGGTTTTGCGAATATCTCAAAAAGTATTCAATATTTTCAAAATTTGAAAGATCCATAAAGAGGAAGAAATTTCCTGAGTCCTAACTCCCGGAACTCTAGGACCGATATTTATAATTTTTCTAGAGGGTTGAAAATACGGCCGAAAACGGGAACTCTCGCTTGCGTAAGCTCCGCCCACTTTGGACCTTTTATTAATAAATATTATTTAAACTTATTAAATATGAAAATTAAAAAAAATTAAAAATTCAGGCACCTATATGATAGATCAATGAACAAAAATCCGACGATCAAAAATTTTTATCGCGATTTTTCAATTAGTTTACCATTAATTAATTAACAATTTTTTGTAGCACGAGCATTGACATTGAAAGTACGATAGTTGTTAAACTATTAACTTGGGATTTTTTTCCTTTTAGCTATTATACAAGGGCTAAAGAAAAGATTTCCGCATTTCAGCTCCATTTATGTTTGGAAATAATGTTTGTGAGCTGTCGAGTGTCGCTCAACTCGAACCACATGTCAGACATTGATCACAGCTATTTCAGTCGTTGGTTACAGATAATTGTCATCAGTTGTAAAACATTTCAATTGAATCGTGAGCTGCTAATTTAGAATAAAGCTCCAGATACGGCTCTCATATTATTTTATCTGAATATTTGAACGGGATCAGAGCTGATTTACTCGCCTCTAGCCACCAGTTACATCACTATGCCAGTCGGAAGAGCCTTTGATGCAATATAACATCATTGTTATATTAATATGTGAAGCAAACACTTTGGACTCCTTTTTACGAAAATTGCGAGGACGGAAGAGTATGAAATTTGGCACACTTATGACTTATGTCTAGGAGAAGTGCAGAACGATTATATTTCTAAATAATGATGCTTATAAAATGCATTAAATTAATAAATAAAATATTACACAATTCATACTATACTCTCGACACACACAAACAAAAACATTGATAACTATAAACGATCACAAATGGCGCACAAACTATACTCATAGTTTAGAAACAAATTACTATAAATTTTAAAGAAAGAAAAAATTTCGCCCCAGACAGGATTTGAACCTGTAACCTTTCGTCTCAAGCTGACGAATGCTCTAACCAATTGAGCTACTGAGGATTCAAGTCCCGTGGCGAAATTTTTAATTCCTTCCTAACCCGTTAACGCGGGTAGTTATGTCCTATAGATACACAATTCTGAGTACCCACCAAATGAGTTCATCATTACAGATGAAATTCACATCCCAATCTATCCCAAGCACAGGGCAAGTGCTAAAATAAAAATACGTTACGAGAAACGAAAGTTATGGCCATTCTAAAATGTGAATTTCATCTGTAATGTAACTGGCAACTTAAAAGCATTATATTAAAAAATAAGTTTAAATTTTGAAAATAGAACTCTTTACCAATAATATTGAGTATACATTTCATTCATTTGTCATTTGTTTTACGATTTGGCGGTAAATTGAAAATTGTCTGTGTACGTCAGAATGAATTTAAGCCGAGAAAATTTTCGTGCAATGATTTTTTATGACTTTCGATGTCATATAAGTCAACAAGAAAGATATAATAGACTTCGATTGGCTTTTCCCGATGAAGCCCCATCTCGTGCCACAGTTTACAACTGGTTTAATGAATTCAAACGTGGTCGAACTAATCTCACCGATGATTTGCGTGAG
>NJDC01002871.1:955-19241 GCA_002245475.1 Calephelis virginiensis | reverse complement strand
GAATAGCTACTATATTAGTTTAACTAATTCGTGATACAGCTCCCGATGCTTTAAATCCGTAGGACTGATCACAGTTCGCATGGGACTCCTAATATAAATCAGGGATAAAGTGTCAAGATGTAATACTTCCTATTCAAATACAACTATATGCCAGCAGTCGGTTTGTCTCCTCCCTGGCATAGTGTGACAGTGACTTCCGTCTCACCATCAACCTACTGCTCACAATACGTTACTAACGGTACACAGCAACCACTGTATATAAACTAAAGAACTTTTAGATTATGTTGTTACTTTCCGCTACGGAACCCTTCATGGGCGAGTCCGACCCGCACATGGTCGCTTTTTTTCAAGTATATGATGGCGAGAACGGTTAGTGACTAATTTATACTTTGTACAGAATTATAAATGTCACAATAAACATCGAATCAACATCCGTAAGCCCCGTTATAGACGAGCTAGAAGTCCATCAGACTTTGGATTTTAACTATTCATTTTAAGTAAGTATTATTATAACTCGGGTATCTCATTAGCCAATATAAATAACTTATGTTAATAACGAAAAAGATTTGGTGAAGGTTTAAAATTGGTATCTTCTCAAATCAAAATTGATATAATGATAAGTACTTATACTGTCTACATACTTACCTTCACGCCAAGTCCCTTACGGGATAGGAAGAGAGACTTGAGTGCCAAAGGTCACGATCCTTGCAGACCTCCTTAGCTGACTCTACATTCATAACTTTTTTTTATAAAAATAAGCCGGTTTCGGAAACTCGACACCACCCTCGCTTGAAACCTGATCAATTTGATGGTGGAATGTCAACCCAGGTCTCCCCGGCACTGTTGACAACAGTTAAACTGGCTTCCAACCGGATTCAACTATCAAAACAACCAGAAAACTAACATGGTCTTACACTCAAAACTGGTAAATTTTATACTATTTTTTTTACAACGTATAAAAAAGTATCCTCACGCCCATATCCCCCCGAAGGCGTAGGCAGAGGCACAAATAGGGCACCCACCACTAGCCGAAGACAATACATACGGTACAAAATAAGAAGTTAAATAGCTGTTACAGACTAACGGTCATCGCTGCTATCTTTAATTATCAACAAATATATGTTAGCAACAAAACTCTAGTAGATATTTCGCTGGCTGTAGACAGGTAATCCCACCAAAAAACGTAAATGTAAAAAAGGAGAGCCTAGTTCAATACAGTCACTATGTTTGGCTGTAGGCTTCGCCACACAAAGAATGGTGATCTAATTGAGTGTCAAGTTCTATGCAAAATACAAATATGTATTTATCGGAACAAAATAACATTATCAACAACAATTGTTTGCTTTATTGGACACCTATAACAATTGCTGTTATTTAAAAAATGTGAGTCCGTAAAGTAGGTTAAATTTGAATTGGCCAGTTTTTATTACATCAACCATTTTATAAAGTTATTTTACACACATACATTTTTTAAGTGAAAACGTCTTTAGCGGCGTTGCGCACTTTTTTTAATGGGTAAAAACTTCTAAACTCGCGTCAGGACACGTGACCTGATCGAAAATACATAAGACGGATGGAGAGTAAACAGCCGGTGCGGCGTAGGAGTGGAAGTATTCCCCTCTCTTTCTACGGCGCAGCGAAAATGTATGCCTGCGCCTTCTGTTTCGTTTAGACGGCGCAGGGCGCTTGCACGAATGTTCGTGTTGTCATGTTTGTGTACGATAGCGCAATAAATGAATATTGTATTCTACCACATAAATGATTCTTTCATACTGATAATTAAAGCAATTCGTGCAAAATTATTCTCTAACCATTCCAAAATATTAAAAAATGCACAACGTTAATATTCAAGTTTTTACTTCTGCCGGCACTCTCGGAGTGCAACCTGTTATTCTAAATTTTTGAAAAAAAAATGTAGTATAGATTTGACTTTACGAACTCACATTTTTAAATAACGGCAATTGTTATAGGTATTTAGAAGAGCAAAAAAATAGGGTTTAATACTTGTTCATCATTTTGTGCTATGGCCTCAGTTAAACTTGTATGCTAGCCTTTGGGCCAATGCGGCGCTCAAAAAATAAATACGACTAATTGAGAACCTGGTTTTCGTCAGTTGAGTAGTCAAACAAAAAAAGTCAATTTTGTGCGCTAGCTTAGGTAATATAATTCTAAACAAAAGCAGCCAAGTGCGAGTCGTACTCGCACATCGAGTTTCGTAGCAGCAATGACCAATGAGCAATCATAATACAAACGTTTTTTCAGTTCTTTTCAATCAAACAATGCGGTGGTAATGCTATTTACATTTCTGCAATTAGTGCTGATTTATAAATTATCAAAGACAGTATATTGAAAAGCTTACGCTGAACGGTTGTAGGTACGATTCTAAACTATACAACGCCATCTCCTGACAGTGAAGTACAAGACACCTATTTTAGTTATTAATGCTACAGAACGTATTAAAAAAAACAAATCTAGTTGAAACCAATTTTCGGTGAAAGTTTACATCGTAATGTACATTAGGTACATATTTTAGGGTTTCGTTTTTGGCATTTAGCTACGGAATTGCAAAAACGCCCTCTTAGTCCTGTTTTTCATGTAGAATGAGAGAAACATTTTAATTTGGGTATTGTAGTAACTGTTGCCGATACAGAGAACTGGTGGTTCGGTAATACGTTACCGCTGGAACCACCGGTAATTATTAACACAAGCTACATGTATACGTACATAGGTCGTAAACATACGAAATAACGTATAGTTGCGAAACAATGTACACATTTACTAACATGACATGTCAATTTCATGTCGTAGATAGGTGTCAATGACCTGACAAATAACCTTTTGCTGACAAATATCATACAAAACTCTCCGACCGTGAATAAGTTTTAATTTTGTAGACAAAACAGTTTTGCCTCTGTGGTCTAGCGGTCCGGGTGTTGGACTAGACTGCATGAGGTCCCGGGTTCGAATCCCGGGTCGGCCAACACAAAAAAGAAAATTGGATTTTTCTAATTTTCTAATAAAAAAAATGTTGGTCGGGATTGGAATTGTGCTCGGTTGGCGATAGGCTTGCCACCTATCACATTGTGGGACTTAGTATCTTCAGCTAGTCGTGGGTGCCTTGGTTGTACCTCTGCCTACCTCTTCGGGGATATGGGCGTGAAATTACTTTTTTTTTAAAAAAAAAACAGTTTTGATTGTTGCAGAGTAATAAAATACTAGGTACCTACTCATTGGTTTAACAACTGAACAGTTGTTTATTTGATAGATCTGGCCATAGAATGTATGTTTATTGTAAACAAAAGCTTGTTTGTTCAAACAATCATAAAATTAAAAGTTTTTAATAATCTCCTACAAAACCTACCCATAATGTACCGAGATAAGATCCATTGGTCAGATTACAAACAATAAAATCCTCATCAAAAAAGGTCCGTACTTAAGACTTTGCTCTTTAAAAAAGTAAATACGTCTAGTATGAATTAATAATTGAAGACGAAAGTTTTGTTTTCAATTCTAACAAATACTCATATTACTATTCAATAAAAACAAAAAATATAATATTACCCATACCATCGTTCTTGTTCTACTTAAATATTGATTTTATTTAATCTTATCTTCTTGATTGTAAAATTTATATTAACTTTTTTTTTATTTAAAATCTAACCTGCATAATTCAAAATAATGATGACTATTCTCGCCAAAAACTTCTCTGTAATTAATGTATGTAGTATACATTAAATTAAAAAAGCTAAAAAAGAAGGTGGCAAAATTGTCACCCGCCCTGGGCAGCCGATGCTCACGCTACGCCACTGGCGATAACCAGTTTGGGTTTCGGCCTAAGTTATCGACTGAAAGTGCAATACTTCGTCTCAAACATGTCATCAGACAAGGGCGCTATCGGCCCGAGCGAACATGCTGGCCCGCAGATTTGCACGCTGTTCTGTGGATGTGAAGCTGTTGCTATTTAAACCATAATGCACATCCCTGTATACGTGCAGCTTGTGGACCAGATATACTTCATATGGTGCCATTCGAGTCCAATTTAATGACGCGTTTAGAGGGGTAATGGGTCTGCCTAGACACTGTAGCGCTTCCGAAATGTTTGTCCAAACTGGCGTGGACTACTAGAACTACCATACGTTAAAAAGCCGCATCGCTCGCGCTGGTGCGCATGGTACGAGGAAGCACTAACGTTGTGCTCAGTGCTGCCAATGGTTGTCCTTATACTTGACATTGCTGTGATTAACACGTCACATGCAACACAATCAAGTATTAATATTATTTCTGACACTTTTTACCTAACTTTGACATTTTTTATTAAATTAAAATTTGATTGAATTACTATTATTACTTAAATTTTAATGTAACATATAATTTGAACATGTTTAACAATTTTTAATTTGTGATTTATTATAATTTGGAATATACTGTTAGTAACTAATTAATTATTTTAAACATAATACATATGATTACATAAATCGTAATTAATGGTATGGATGGATAGTGAATAGTGATTTGTTGTCCGAAATAAAAAAAATATTTATTTATAACTTCAAAAACACATACAGTCGAGTTGGCAACCTTTTCCTTTTTGGATTCAGTAAAAAACACCTGCTACATATTAGTTGAATAGCACTTTGTCCGCGAAATCTCGTAATATTAGATATACTGGACTGGTATTACTTAAATGAAGCTTAATGATTTGGACGTCATTGATGATTGAAATCGCTGACCGGAATCAAACCGACAACGTCTGTCGACACTCGACATGAAACCCGCCACGGCCGACACAGTATCTAACAGTTGTGCGCATAACATTTCTACATACCTACCTACCGTACGCACTTAATATCAAACCTCAATGTTAATTCAAAAATAACGTTGCTGATAAGTTATTGAATGTAAGGGCACTCTACGTGTGTTTTACAAATCACGGAAAAATTTTTAGTGGAGTTGATTATATTTTGAAAAATTTATCAAGTAAGAGCAGAAATTTATCATAATAATAGAAACATATAATAGCAATAATATATTACTGGGTAACAGCTGAGTGATCAAGTCTTTCGCACCCGGAAAAAGTTGTAATGGAAAAAAACAACCCGTGAAATCAAAATCGTTATGTACTCGTCTGTATTCGTCCTGGTAGAAAAAACTCACCAAACCGGTTAAACAGTGATTTACTTAGGTACGTGCACGAGGTATTCGCTCATGTATGTGATGAAATATCATTTTTAAAAGCTAGTTGATTCTCGCGACCTTCCGTAATTTTCATTTCTGAACCGTTACCTTTTTATAGAGACAAACGGATGTTAGCCCGCGACTTCGTCAGCGTACAGTACCTTTTCCTATAAGCTTTCATCCCCGGTGCAGATGATTTTCAAAATAAAGTAGCCTTTGTTTGACGTTTAAAATTCGATCTTTAATTATACACATCAAAATTGCATCATAATCGGTTTTGTGGTTTAGCCTTAAAAGAATAACAGACAGACAGACTGTCGCATTTATGATATTAGTGCAGATATACTTTTATATAAGCCTAAAAGCCCATCCCATGTTGCCAAGTGATTTTTTTTCTAGTAATAAATATAACACACATTAAAGGGATAATATGAAGGCTTCTAATGGTAAAACAGTTTTGTGAATCAATAGTTTCGTAGTCTACTCCATGCAAACAAACAATAAAATCTCTACTCTTTTTGATATTAGTTTAGACAAAAATATATACAGTTAATCTACATGCAAACTATTAATAAAGAGGTAATATTTAATTTTGTATATTTGAATGTTTGTAACGAGTAAACTCAAACACTACTGAACAAATTCGATAAACTCTTTCACCATTAGAATGCTGCATTATCACTGAGTAACATAGGAAGTTTCAATAGAAAAATTTGGGAATCCCTACTAAAACTTCAATAATGTAACCCAAAGTGAAAAACGTAAGTTATAAAATGTCTTTCAACGCATGCTCCGCGAAAGCCGTTACAGATAGAAAAAAAACGTGTCTAGTGTCTGTTCCACATATCAGTAGGGTTACTCTCGAACATCAACATTTCATGCAACATTGGAAATTAGAATCGAGTATGTCATTTTAGGTATTCTTGAACACAATATAGGCAAATTATTAACAATTAGTCAATAGCAAACAATAATTTATTTTCTCATATTTGTTGAATTTTTTTGTAACTAATTGTTAAAAACCCGCTGGTACCGTGTTCAAAACTACCTAAAGTGATATATACGATTCCAATTTCCAATTCCCATGATATCGAGATTCAAGAGTAACCCTACTGATGTTTGCATGATATCGATTCAAAAGTAATTTATGACTGATGTAATTGGCTGACTGTAAAAGAAGTCTACCAATAATTTTGGAATTCGCATATTAGCATAGTTGATTATACAATCCCAGACGCGTAAAAACAGTACAAAATACCGACTAGCGAAGTGTAGAAAGTACGTAATTGCACGAATAAAGTACCTAAACAATTTCATACATATTATTATTAAAGGTATAGATATATCGGAGGTTATTCTGATAAAATGTTGGTATCGATATCGTGTCCTCATTAAAAGTAATGATGTCATCACCCCTATCCATTTAAATGTAACACATTTTTCAAATCAAACAAAACATCATTATTACGACATTAGTTTAGACACCGAATAAGAAAGTTTAAAACGAAATTATTTTGCTTTAACGTCGAGGACTTATGATCTAACCATAGCTCGGTAATAACTTGATTGAAGTTTTTAATTACCGACGAACATGTAAATGGGTAAATGATATCTTCACGCCCTTATCCCTGAAGAGGTTGGCGGCATAATTAGCCGAATCTACTTTAGTCAAACAATGTGGTCGGTGGTGAACCTGTCGCCAACAGGACACAAAATCCAGGGCGGTGCTGATGTCGAATTAGAAAATGGGGTTTTGGTTGCTCAACGCGGGAATCGTAGTAACATTACATTACCCAATATATATCCTTCATAAATCATAATTACGTAATAATTATAACCCGCCACGCATTTACCTTCTTTTATCTACCTATATATTTTAACCAGTATCTACTGCAAACATTCCATTGGCTTCGCATGGGAACCTGATCGATACTTGTTAAGTATTTTATCTTTAATAATGTATTTAAAATTAAATCCAAATTTTCTGGGAAAAAAATATATACGCTTGGGTTAACGCATAGACTGCACCTGTTACATGGCCATCAGTTTTATCAGCTTGGCATCAAAAGTGTATGGAAAAATAGCTGAAAGGAGGATGCAAGGGATGTTCGATGGAACGGCGGTTTCAGGTGTGGCAGAGGATGTACGGATCAGACGTTTTCGCTTCACAACATCGTAGAGAAGCGTCTGGCTGTGGGACAGAAGGGTTTTTGTGTTTTTTTTGGATCTCAAAAAGGCATTTGATAGGGTTGTCAAGAACTTTGGGACATTTTACCAGATTATGGGATAGATAAGCCCTTGCTACGTGCTGTGCAGTATATATTAGTGTGTTTAGATTGTAAGTCATGTCTGCGGGTGGGCGGCAACATATCACCTCGGTTTGGTGTTGATATTGGCATCAAACAGGGTTGTGTATTGTCAGCTTATTTATCTTGTATTTGGACAAATGCCTTCAAATATTAAGGTCAATGTATATGGGAATGCGTATGGGTGACCAAGTTGTGAACTTCCTGCTTTATGCAGATGATGCTGTACTTATGGGCTCTACGCCATCTGAGCTGTAAACGCTGGTCACAGCAATGGAAAGAGGCTTAAATTTGAATGCAATGAAAACCACAGTATCTAACGGTGTTTGAAAGAGACGCAGCCAGAACGGACTAAGTTATGAGTTTTAGTTGCTGATTTAGTGCTGGAACAAGTGAATGAAATTGTATATCTTGGTTGTGTTTTTAGCAGGGATGGAAGGTACACCTCGGATGTAAAAAGGATGCAGGGAAAGCTATTTCAAAAGCGAGGTTTTAAGAAGTTGCTAGACTCGCTTTGCATGATTAAGACAGATAGGCAGGTCTGTCAGGATAGTGAGCTTTCGCACTCGATACTCTCTGCCTGCCGAGTAACAAACTTGGCGTAAAGATATGTGTATGTATATTTTGGGAAAATATTGTTAAACATTAAATGGGAAATTCCAATTTTCTATCGCATTTTTAGTTTTATTTCTTACGAAAACATTAAAGAAGTCTTTTTCTCATAGACAAGTGGCCTCGCCTAAACAACCATTAAAAGATTGTACCAACAATACCTACCTACTTTGACATTGAACATCATTATACCATTATTGTGAACTCATATGTACCTACGTATGACACTTAAGGAGCTGATAAATGACTTCCTTCGTCCGATAGCAGTCACCCAAACAATTATTTAAATGGAATGTGAATTGGGATGAACTTCAAATTATTATGGAAAGTATGTCTTTTCAACCTTACTAAGATAGTAACCTGAACCTGAACACAGCAATATAATTTATACATCAGTAAAACCAAAGAAATATTTACTAATCTCTGGTGTAGGTAGGGTTAACAACTATACTGTTTTGAAAAATATTATACTATTTCACGTTCTAACATGCTTTTTACTGCCGAACAAAAAAGTATACATAACTAGCCCGCTACGAGCTTCGATCCACTATAATAATATAAAAAACATTAAAAAAAAAAGAAAAAGACAACTGAAAGAAGTTTCAATAAGACAGCACAATCCCCATCTGAAAAAGTATCAATTTTAATGAAAAATAGCTATTAACAAAATGACGGATATTTTTTGAATTCATTTGTTACAAAAATTTGATAAATTAAGAATAGTTCGACCAATTTTATACAAACTTCACATAAACCATCTACTAAATAGTCCGAACAAAGCGAAAACATTTGGTTTGGATAGGTGAGCCCATTCTTGAGTTATAAAATTTCAACGAAAAGTGGCATTGATTTTTATATATAGGTATAGACAGGTGCTGTTTTTGAACAAATCCATCAATGTTAATTATTTCAAACTGACACTGAAATATTATTAAGAGTGAGTAAGTAATATTACCACAAATTATAAAGACTTATTTACAAGTAAATGTTACTAATTTGGATGTGTAGAACATTATGATAACTGAGCAAATGTACAGAAAAAATGACAAGTATTTTAGAGACCATTTAAAAAAAATATAGACAATCTACATTCGTCTAGATTTCATCTTGATATGGATAGTTTATATTCTGAATTAGCAAGTTTCAAAACAGTTTGATAAATAGTTGCTGAAGATAAACATTTTCTAGAAATTAGTACCAGTGAAAAATGGAGACGTTAATTATTAATCACATTTTGTACCTTCTTTCTGTCCCTTCCACCTCGGCATTTATAGAAAGAGTTTTTTCCGTTATGTATGGAAAGCAGAGGGATGGCAGAAACAAAGTTTCAATAACTTTCATCAAAAAGTAGCTCCTCATTTACTTTAATTATAATTACACTTGTGATCGCCTCTGTGGTCTAACGGTTCAGTTGTTGGATTTGACTGCATGAGGTCCCGAGTTCGAATCCCGGGTCGGGCAACAAAAGAAAATTGGGCTTTTTCAATTTTCTAATAAAAAAAAGGTTGCTCAGGATAGGATATGTGCCCGGTTGGCGATAGGCTTGCCACCTATCACATTGTGGGACTTAGTATCTTCGGCTAGTCGTGGGTACCCTGGATGTGCCTCTGCCTACCTTTTCGGGGATATGGGCGTGAAGATACTTTTTTTTACACTTGTGATAAAGCCATGAGTCTTTTAAAAATGATATAAAATAATCAGTTGTGCAAGCAGCAGTGAAAAAAATGTATTTAAGTAATTAAAATAATACAATACTGTTAATGATTCTCTCGAACCTTTATATACTTTTGCTTCATGGAAAAACAGTTGGCAACTCTACGCGTAGGCTACAATTTATAACGATTTTGTATAATCAGGACACCGGTATAGCCATGGTCGGAAGCTAGCAATATTAATCTTTTACGTTTCAATTGCTAGACCAACTGACGAAATTTTGATATGCATATAGTAAGAGACCCTTGTTCATACATGGATTTTCTTACAAACAAAAAAGTTTGTTTCAAACTATACACTATTCATCTACACTGACAAAATCAAAGGAATTATAAACCATACACATCCACCGTCCTACTAGTAGTTATTTTATGATAAAAACTTGTTCAAGAACATATACGAGGGCATAAGATCAGTGGCCTTGACTTGCAAAATGTATTGTTCAAGTCTATTCTTTCCAATTAGTACTGCTCCTAACTTACATACCTGTCACTTACAAAGGTTTTTTTTTATTGATGAAAAAATGTGGTTTTTAATAAGTACATATAATATATTTTTTTATAATCCATAACTTAGTACAACGAACCTCAACACCTCACAGTGGAAAGAAAAGAAGGAATCCAAGATCTAAGTGTACAAAGCTAGGAAGTGTGTATTCACTCTTTCCTAAAAGACACTCAAATTACATATATTAGGAAATACTTCCCATAGTCCAGTTCCAATTTTTTAATTATAGAAATGATAAAAAAGGAAGCAAATTCTCTTAGTTTGGACGCAAGGGATATAAAGCCCAATACGAAGTAGAAATAATACTCTTGCCATATGCCTTACTTTTTGAATAAGAAAAGGCCAGTTGGAATCAGGTTGTGAAGTGCTTATGTTTGATAAATACTTAATGTTCTTTCCTTATTGTAAGATAAGATATATTTTGCTTTCTTATGATTTTTCTATTTTGCATGACCAATTTATGTTATACATCCTATTGTAGCCTGAAGGTATGCGTAATGACACAAGCATTATTTATCTCTAGTATTTATGTATTACATATTCAAACCATAACACCTTAACAAAATTAAATTAAGCAAGATATATGTTTAACTTACAAGATGTGAGCAACAATAATAATGTCTCAGGAAATGACAGATTTGACTAGACTTTCATGGCCGCTACAGATGCAGTCAATTTCAAATACTTCTGAGGTTCCCGGAATCAATGTGGGGTAAAATATTTAGGTTATTATAATTCAAATCAATTTAAAATTAAACAAAACAAAATCACTTACTTCAGCTCTAGGAAATGCATCAGGACCACCATTTTTTTCACATAGCTCTTTAAAAGCTTTAGAAGTTTTGTTCTGAATCTCTTTTAGCTGTGTCTCATCAATTTTGCCTTGCAATTCAGGAGAGAGAGAGTTAAAGGCATCAGAAATTGATGGCTCTGACTGGGAATATACAGTACCTGAAAGGATAAATTTGAGTCTTCAAAATAGTTCCTATTCATACTAGCCGTTAACAGTCAATGAGATATCAGTAATTACAAGCTACTTATTTATATATTTTATTTTTTTTAAATAATTATGCATCACTAACCTAAGGCTGGGATGTTGATTATCATGCCTAGTTTGTTTACCTTAATGCAATACAACAATGTTAAAAACTGACATTATGGTGGCCAATAAATGAAAAACGTTTTCTTTTTAATTAAATGGGTTAGTCACATGTCACCGCCTCGTTGGTTAAGTGGCTAAAGTAGGCTAAAGTAAAGGGGTTAGATTCAATTCTACACGAATTGAGGGGATATTAATGAACAAGTATGAGTACAATGTTTTTTGTTACTTGTACCTACTAATTACTCATGTAATTTTCATGTGTAAATGTGACTTTTTACTTATATATAAGAAAGATTTCCTTATTAAGTACAATTCTTCATCATTTTATTATTTATTGCTTTTTATCCCCTAAAATGTGATATTATTAAAACTTATATTTTAGCAGTAATGATCACATCCGGAGGTCAAATTCCATTTTATTAAGGCCATCAATTTAGAAGAGTATTTATAGAAATTTAATTGTTTACAGGTGTTTATTTACTAAGTCGTACCCTACAATTTTATTAGATCAATTCTCAGATTCAATCGATCAAGAATTATATCTATAATTATATATATCTCAAACGTAGTTATTTATTTCATTAACATCCAAAGTCCAAACCAAAGCTTATAAATTTTATGGCGTCTGTAACCCTGTTTTTACAATTAATATTCAACGTCGCTAATAGATAGTGTAATTATTTTATTTTATATCATAAAAGCTTCCCACCTTCTAAATTAAAATATGTAGCATAATTTAAGTCTGGAATAAATAAATTAATCGTCTTTATTTATTTATCCATTTATCAAGTATTTAACCCATATTTTATTTCTAATTAATACCGAAAAAACTGTGTTTAAATAAATTATTACGAAGTAGGTACTTAACAGTTAGGACATAATTTTTGCAAAACAAAACTTAAAACTAACTTACCAATAATCATAAGAAAAACAAAGTAAGTTGGACTCATTTTGAATGAATTTAGATTTTTTTAGGTTAAAATTTTAAAATCAGAAATTTTACTGTGACACCCAGAAGGTAAAACAAGGTAAAATGTAATAGAAATCTATTACGAAACTAATATTATTTAGTTCAATGGACTAATCCTTTCAAAATATACACGAACAACTTAAGTAAATCAAAGCACTCAACAGTCAACCACAGACTAGATAGATTAGAGATACTTCATCAACTTACAAGTCAGTAGTCACTAGGGATGAAACGATACATCGATGTTTTAAGACATCGGGTATCGTTCATAAGCATCGATATTTTAACATCTATGTTAAGCATCAAATCATCGAAACATCGTTCATTTGAACAATGTTTTATGAACGATGTTCTATTGCAGTATCAATCGTAGTCACTCGCACGCCATTGCATTTTCTATTATTTTCTAACTCTTAAGCTTGAAGTTGGCAAAAGAACAAACCGCTGTCTGTTTTCATGTTTGTGCATTTTCACCAAATTAATTTTCTTTACAGATTTTGTTATTCTTCCACAATTCATATGATGGTACATTATAGGTGTGCACGACGACCAAAGACAATGTAGCATATGACCATAGACAACTAGACGGTATCGGCGGGAGTGACCCAATCCGAAGGATGGCACGCGGTGGTACCTTACGGATACTTCGAGTCTATGTGAATATTGATATATTAGTGATTTTATTTTAAGTAAATAACGAAGTTTTGTATATTGTTATGAGCTTATATACTCTGTTTCGATTTATATGGTTAATCTAACTTATAAAATGATGTTTTTAATAGGTTTTAGATTGTTTTATAGCGTTTTGAGTATGTTTACTTGGCAATTGTGATTTACGTTAAATTTATGTCTGGAATAGGTTCTATTGTCTAAATTTACGTGTAAAATGATAAAATGTATGTAGTTAGACCGTCTTATCGTAATACGAAACATGTAAGTCCTGTAAATAGCCAAAAAATCGGCTAAGTTTAAGTTCGATAATAAAGTGTAAAATTTCTTGAGTTTCACTTACCCGAATATAATGAAATTGGAATATATATCATAGCCGTACGTCAGTCGTCAACCCTGCTAATACTTTCACAATTCACAAGCATCGATATTTTCGACATCGATGTTTCATTTTTAAAAACATCGATATTTTTTAAGAACGATGTTGCATCCCTAGACTGGTCACAACTAACTGGGGGGCCTACCATAAACCCTTAAAACAGGAATATTTTAATACTACATCGACTTTTCGTCACAGAACAATATATACTCTACGAGAAGAATCCCGACTCCATACATTTATATTGGCAAAAAAGACAGTACTGTCATCTCTGGAGTGCCCCAAGTAAACTCGTTTGAAAAACGAAATGGCGGCAAATTTAAATGAAAATTCAAATAGTTATCGTCGGCTTAGAGCGTAAACGTGCTAAGTCAATTTTTTCCATTATGATATTTTTATATTAAAAGGGTTTTTATACTCTTAAGAGTGAAACAAAACATCATAATGAAAAAAATAGATTTAACAGGTTTACGCTCTAATCACTTGCACGTCCGGCGCACACGCCCTGACTTACCTTGTACGTCCAGGCGCACAGACCGAGAAACCAAGCGGCTAGTGGCTGCGACCTTATGTACAAAAATCGTAATAGTCACAGCACTACTATTGCTACACTAAAACAAATAGTATGACAAAATGTACATAACATAGACAATAAACTCTAGTAAGAATTACGTTATAACTCTTACTGAAAAGTACAAAAATTAATAGTTGTAAACTTAGATTGTAATAAAATTTTAATAATATTTTTCTTCGACGTAAGTTCTTACACCACATGATTCCATTTATGTTGTTTTTAATAATTTACAGTCAAATTAGATTGAATAAGCTTTCTTTTGATACTAGTATTGTCTTTCTACGATATTATGACATACGATAGTATGACAAAAATGTATATAACTACTTGAACGTTTACGTAACTACAGCTACGTAAAAAAATGTAGGGTCGTACGTCCACGTAACCATAGTAACTTAGCCGACCGATACAGATAAAATCGATGGTATGCTAAGGTTACACGATAAAGTTGTACAAAATTTCTACTAGATGCCTCTTTATTCAATGGGCTGTAGTATTTGAGCGTCTTTGGCTGTTATTGAGGCGCGAGTATTCCGAAATATGGAAAAAAACAATTGTTCATTGAACGCTTTGTGAAGTGAAAGACGTGCTGTGACGAATTGATTTAAAATGTAAGTATTGGTTTTGTTTATTTATGTGTGGTATATTAATGTAATCCTTATGCAACAAACTTTGTTGTTACGTATTAATATAAAGTGTTTTTAACAAAATATAATAATAAATCAACATGACAAACTGCCGCTCTGGTAAAAAATTTAATGTACCGATATTTAGACTCATAAGTCTATATTTCAAACAGTTGTATAGTAAAATATTACTTCATTGAAAAAAATAGGTATTTAGGATTAATATTGTTTATTTATATTAACAGAAAGTTAGCGATCCATTGAGTATTTTAGGTTTTGTCACTGTATTCTGCTGATGATTTTCACTCGTATTCCTACGTTACCATGGCTACTTAGAACGTGTGAATATTTATCACAATAAGGCTTTATATAGACGAGCAGTTTGAGTGTGATGCATTGTAAACGTTTTTAAGTTGTTTTTATATTTTAACTAGCGGCCCGCCCCAACTTCGAACGGTTATGAAATATACATATAAAGCTTCGTTTTCAATCACTTTATCTATTAAAAAAACCGCATCAAAATCCGTTGCGTAGTTTTCAAGATTTAATTAAGCATACAAATGGAAATAGGGACAAAGGAAACAACTTTATTTTATACTATGTAGTGATAACTAGCGGCCCGCCCCGGATCCGCATGGTTATGAAGTGTACATTTGAACCTTCCTTTTTAATCACTTTATCTATTAAAAAAACTGCATCAAAATCCGTTGCGTAGTTTTAAAGATTTAAGCGTACAAAGGGACAAAATGACAGAGGAAGCGACTTTGTTTTATACAATGTGTGTATGTAATATTTCTAACTGCGTATTAATATTATAATATTTTTAATAACTTATATGATATGTTGTTTGCAAGAAAAGTATGCCTAATGATATACAATAATTCAGAACCTAGATATTGTACGACCTTTGAAAAAAATTCGAAAGCTACAAGAAAACTTTGTTGCAGTACTATGTTCCTACCGACCTACCTTCTGGACCTTGACATGGCTTCTACGTCCCATAATATTAATGGTAAGACGTTTCTCTCATTTTTATGTGCAATAAAGTGGTAATAACGAAGCTATATTATCCACGCGCTGGTGCTTATAGTAACCCAAAATACTAACATTGAGTGTTAAGTTTTCTATAGGAGCTAAGATAACAGCTGGCACACTTACATACTTATCATTTTTTCTAATAGCTTTATGAATTATTCACTAAATATTGGATTTAACTTAGCGTCTATCAGATCAATAAGATCGATCGAACCATACTATTGGTTCTAATACAGATAATTTTTGAAAAATAAAGTTGTTTACCATAAAATTATGAAGTGTTTCTTGGTGGTTGTTAGCTGTGTGCATGAAATGTAAGGAATGATTATTTTTTAATTTACTGTTTTAATTTTAAATAAAACATAATCCTTAAGATTCATTCTTTTAAAATATGTACACATCTTAAGAATTTGAAGTTTTTTGAGTTCTTTGTATGGTAGACCTGCAAAAACTTTGTCTTTGCGTATAAGTTTTTGTATAAACTTGCAATAAATTAAAAAAGATATTAGCGATACGTGTCATTTTTCCCTGTTTTAGGTATGGGCCACCTTAGCTGCTTGTAACGTTTTCGATAAGTATCAAAATTGGGGGTTTTACAAATGAAAAATCATACACAAATCAACCCTTTGGAACCTTCTGAGGTGGAGACTCCTACGTCCAGAGCATCAAGTTCACTCGATAATATGGATAATTGTGATGGATATAGGATAAATATGTGTCAGTACTAAGTAGTTTGTTATTAATTATAAGTTGAATATGTACAACAAGACCAGTGGTGGAAGAATTCTGTATTGCAACTCGTCTCGTCGTCCACCTTGCATATTCTTTCCGGACCTGAGGGTAAGGTAGCCGACAGATTTGCACAATAGGACTAACGACCCGGCGGCTGTAGAACAGCGACAAAACTCCAACAACACCACAGATATTCATGTAGTCATGTCATGGCCATGGTAGACTGTTACCATCAGGAGACCTGTGTGTTTGTCCACTGTCTTATAAAAAACATATATGCACATGTGTTATATAAATTGCTCTACAAAAGTATATTAGACCTAATACAATGGTAACTTAAAATATTTCACACGGCTACAAATTATGAACTTAACTTTAAACTTTACAACACAAGCCCATTTCCATTAATAATTGAGAACAAGTGTTAGCATTAACAATTGTTGTTGTTGCATTGACAACGTGAAATGCTTTTGTCTTATAAATTTGTATCTTATAAATAGACTTACATACTAAGACAAACACCTTAGCCATAGAACAGCAACGCAACTTCAACATCTATGGCGTTTATACGACGCGGTTGGCTCTTACTATCAGATCCACGATTGTCCGTTGTCTTATCATACAAAAACATATATACAAATGTACTATATGTATTTTATTTAAATATATTAGAATTAGAGCAAAAACGTTTTTTAGTAGAAAATCGCACGGCTATAAATCACAAACTTAACTTTCAAATATTTCACATGGCCATAAATTACCAAAACCAATTGAGAACAAGTGTTAGCATTAACAATTTAAATGCTATTGTCTATTGTAAACAAAGGAACGGTCAACCGATACCAGCTTCTGCGGACCGCCTATGGTCTGCAGCTCTCTGTGGTGCTAGTCCGGTTGAAGTTCGTCTTCCTAGCAAGGGACGTAAGGCGAAACCTAAGAAAGCCGCCAAGCCGGCGGCATTAGAAGCAGTGACGCCAAAAACTTTGTCATCTTCGGCATTGAAGATCCAAAAGGAGGTCACATCCACCGTTCCCAATGACGAGTCCTGGGCAACGGTGGTCAAAAAGGGAAAAGGTAAAGGGAAAGTAGATGCTTCTGCTCGTCCCCAGGTCACCGCCGTCCCTGCCCCTCAAGTTCGAAGTGAGGCCTCGCCTGCCATCACTCGCCGGAAGACAGCACCAACACCCGCACAAGCTAAACGTGCGACAGAATTGAGGGCTCCCAGAACGGCGACGGTTGTACTTACTTTAAAGTCCACTGCCGCAGAAAAGAGAGCCACGTACAGCTCGGTGCTTGCCAAAGCGCAGCAAGCAATAGACCTGGCCGAGCTAGAAATCGACCGGGTCTTTTTCCGTGCAACGGCTACGGGCGCCAGAATGCTTGAGATCTCTGGCGCCGAAGGCGGAAACAAGGCCGACAAGCTGGCCTGCAAGTTGAAAAGCGTTTTGGCTGAAGAAGCCGATGTCGTAAGGTCCGTGAAACTCGCGATGGCCTGGACGATGCAGCTACAGCAGAGTCAGTAGCTAAAGCCATCGTTCGTGCGGGTGGGTGTGAGATATCCCAAATTAAAATGGGGTTTACAATAGGCTGGGGTCACAAAAGCACCGGCTCCGTCCGGGTGTCCTGCCCTGTCGCAGCAGCTAAAGCTGTGCTGCAGAAGGGCAGGCTCCTCATCGGATGGAGCTCAGCGAGGGTAGTGGCACTGGAGGCGCAAACACTTCGTTGTTTCCGCTGCATGGCCCCTGGCCATACGGGGCCCCAGTTCCCTGCGACGGCTGAGGATGCCAAAAGGATCTTGGACCTATGATTCCGATGCGAAGGCACAGGCCACTGTAAGGCTTCTTGTGTGAAGGTTAAACCGCACTACGCAATTTGCGCGAAAGCGG
>NJDC01002870.1:87106-108355 GCA_002245475.1 Calephelis virginiensis | reverse complement strand
TAAAAAAAAGAAAATGGAACGTATCTTAAAATTAGTATTAATTACTTAACACCTCTTGTACTAGTACCATGTTATTACTTTCCGATTTCAAAGCTGCACTACCTTCCTCATCTCGATGTTTCTAGGCTTTACAACTTTTGCACGAACTTTATAGAAACAGATAAACTTTGGAGCAGCACCCCTCGTAGCTCTTATTTTCACGTAGCTTTGACATGGGACATAAGGATGTTTAGGCGGGTTAAAAAACTTCCCCGAGGCAAACATCGCAGTGGCAACTGATTCTCAAAATAATTTTGAGAGCTGTTTGAAGTTAGATTCAATTTGTGCAACTTGTCCAGAGGGCAGAGATATTTATTTATTACTAGTGGTCGCCCGTTGGTCGAAATTCGACTATGATAAATTTCGATATCTTGTTGATAAGAACGCCATCTTCATTTCTCAAGACCAACTACTTTGTTTTCAAAGTTTTTAGTGCGCCATCTGTGATCTTTTATCGTTATCATCAATATATATTTTGTTTGTGTGTGTAAAATTCGTGGTAGTGTGGGTAATGTTTTATTTATTGATTTGATGTACCTTATAAGCATTATTTTTGAAAAATATTAGCGTTCTGCACTTCTCTTACACATAAACTATAAGTTTGTCAAATTTCATGTTCCTACGTACGCGCAATTTCCGTAAAAAGGGGTCCAAAGTTTTGGCATCACTTATTAATATATATAGATTTATAAAAAAAAAAACTAAAAATTAGATACTGCATGTATTTTACTACAAATATATACAGAAGAAATATTATATTGTTAGTTTGCTTTTATTGAATAGGCTTCATCACCTCTGTGGTCTAGCGGTCGGAGTGTTGGACTTGACTGCATGAGGTCCCGGGTTCGAAACCCGGGTCGGTCAACAAAAAGAAAATTGGATTTTTCCAAATTTCTAATTTAAAAAAATGCTGCCCGGGATTGGAAATGTGCCCGGTTGGCGATAGGCTTGCCACCTAACACATTGTGGGACTTAGTGTCTTCGGCTAATCGTGGGTACCCTGGTTGTGCCTCTGCCTACCTCTTCGGGGATATGGACGTGAAGATACTTTTTTAAATAGGCTTCAAAACTACTCGACAGATAGGAGAAATTATTTAACTATTAGAAAAATTATCTCTGACGAACATAGGCTACGTTATTTTCATACGTTATATTTCTAGGAGAAAAATCAAATTTGTCCGCCCGTACCAAGCCGGACTGGACTAGCTGCTTGTTAAAAATATTCAACATTATTCAAGATTTTTCGTTCAATCGTATTCCAAAGTATTTGATGAGATATCTCAACGTCTTTGTTATTCTGTTTGAAATTAATTAAATAAATACTTTTTAAATAAGAACTTTATTAAACAAGAATTAATTAATTAAATGAATACTTTTTAAATAAGAACTTTATTAAATAAGAATTAATTAATTAAATAAGAACTTTTATTAAAGCAACTAGCGGAAGGAATTGGAGAACTTCCTAGAACTCCTCCCATTAGTCTACGGATCAAATGAAATAGCTTTTAAGCAAATTATTAAAACTCAGTAAAACTGCTAAAACTCGACTTCAATTATATAGTTTAACGACCAATATTAATAACCTATCTACAGATAAAACTAGGCCTTCTAGCGTTTTGTTTTTATTGAAAAAGATATTTTCGTTAATTATTGAAAAATATTTATCTCTGTCCCGGCAAGTTACTGGAAAGCTCTCTACCACCAGTGGTCTTGTTAGTAATGACCTATTAAACCCATTTAGCCTTCACTCACCTCATACAAGCTGCCAAACAGAGAAGATGGTTTGTTTTACTCTGGTCTAGCGGTGGTCTAGAGGTCCAGTGATGGACTAGACTTGACGAGGTACCGGCATCGAATCCGATTCCGACAATAAATAGAAAATGTGTATTTCCATTTTGTAATAAAAACAACGGTTTCCCGGGATTGGAATGGGATTTGCCACCTATCACTTAGTTTGGTTAGTCGTTGACGCCCAGGTTGTACCTCTGCCTAACCCGTCGCGGTATGAGCATGAAGACATCTTTTATGTATTTATTTATTATAACAAAATACAATTTCATCTAAACATAAAAACAAAAAAACATCGTGTTAAATGCATTCGCGTTGTTTCGTGAATGTTTCCCAAATACATATTCGTAACTGACGCTTTGACGGCGCTGATAACATGGCTGTATCGGTGTCAAGCCTTTCACTTCAAAATACACAGTGTTCTTCTGAAAATGGATATATGCTATCATGTACCAAGCAAAAAAACAGATAGGCAGAGGTGCAACCAGGTCACCGACGATTCGTCAAAAGTACTTAGTCCTGCATCAAGTATGCAAACCCGGGTTACGTGGTTTTAATAATAAAATAAAGAAAAAACATTTTGATTTGTCCGATCTGGACATAGAACCAGGGACCTCTCGTAGTCAACCACCAGACAACAGAGGCAACAAGTAATACTTACGAATTAGTCAGCATGACGATGATTGAATGCATCAGCATGATGATTAAATTTCATTAAAGATCTATCGAGTTGCTTACAGGTAAAAGCGTAAGAAACATACAGACGACTGTGGATTTCTAATGTGTTAAGCAAAAAAAGTAAATTTCACCTATTCTTAACCGGTTCAAAAAAGAGGGGGTGATCAATTCCACTACATGTAATTTTATATGTTTATTACGCGATTACTAGGCCAATGTAGAACCGATTTTTAAGATTCTTTTTTAAGAAAGGTCAAGATTCAGAGATGATCCATACTAATTTTATCATTATCAGGCTAGTGGTTTTTGAGTTATAATTAATCATCCTCGTTGGTCGAGTGGCTAGCGTACACGCATAACTACACAGACCAACCGCGCGGCTCAAGTTCGATTCCCGATGGGACATTTGTGTGATGAACATTTAGATGCCTGCATTTCCGGGTCTGGGTGTTTATTAAATGTATTCTGGTATTTATTTAAGTATTTCTATGCATTAGGATCGTTGACTAACACCCATAACACAAGTATATAATTTGCTTACTTTGGGGTTAGATTCAATTTGTGTAACTTGTCCAGGGATATTTATTTAATAATGAAAAAAATTTGTTCCTACTAATGACGACATCATTGGGTTGAGACAGTCTCCGAATTACTAGCTATCTTTCGAAAAACCCTGATCAAATCCCGAGTCGACGTAGTAATTAAAAAGTGTGAGTACCTACTTTTTTTGATGCGCTTAAGCTATATATATATATATAGTACCTATACATCTCGAAACTTCGTGAATCACAAATGAATTTGAAGTCGGCTTTATCTATGATTTTATGCAGTTTTATTGGGCTTAATTATATAGTGTATAAAAATTTTAACATATAGTGAGGAGCATTTTTTCAACTCATTTAAATTGTATCTTATCACGACAGCTTCCCCGTAGTGTGTTATTTAAAAAGCTTTTCAATTTTCTACTAAACTATTCCATAAGGACCGAAACATAAAACCGCGTTGCGGCACCGCGACCGCGCCGCTAGAATCGGCAGTAGCGTCACTGCCGATTGTAGCGGCGCGGCACTATTTATTTATTTAAACAGAGTATTTTTTTATAACAAATAAGCAATAATTTTCTCACTATGGCCCATGGTAGAGACACATCTATGACGTCGCAACGCCGCAAAGCAAACTAGACGATTTTAGCGGCGCGGCGCCGCAACGCGCTGGTGTGTTTTGGCCCTAATAGTCCAGTAAGTAATGTTCCACGTCGTACGTACACAATCACACGAACTAATTTTGTGGGCGTCACCGCTGACCGTACCAGCACATTTTACTCAATTATACGACAGCGAAAAACATAAGTGCGGAATTTTTTACATACCATTAGTATTTATTTATGCAAAATTACTTCATATCGTGTATTTGTATTTGGTATTGAAAATATCTATGCAAATATGTTATCAAAAGCCGAAGCACGTATAGACGGTATAGAATTAACAATAGACTAAGTTTAAAAATAGCAAGTTGGCGCCAATGCGGCGGATGCAAAAGGAACTACAAATATGGAAGAAGTAGACTTTTGACATTTGATACGTTACGTCAGTCCACCAAGTACCAACGGACGCAGCCGACAAAGAATGACAGTAGACATATAAATAATTCATTTGACAAAATCATACAAATCCTCTTTTGGGAGAGGAGTAGTAGTTTTTTTAGTAATTATTGAATTTCGAATTCATGTCGAATGAAATTAGTCAATTTTGGTAGCATTTTATTTGAAAGTGCACACATAAAATAAGCATGAAGAAACTAGTGTATCGTGTATTTCCTCGTTGCCGCCAAATCCCATTACATGAACTTGAGTAATGGGGCAACCGCTTTACTAACGACCTGACTTTTCTACGACTTTTGACAAATTTTGATAATTTAAACCCGATTTTGTTAAATTGAGTAATAAATGCTAATTTCTAAATTACAATGCCACCGACATATCTTTTCAGTACTGAGTCAAATTTGGAACTAAACAACTACATCGTGCACCTTTCATTCCATTGTCAGCTTTTTTATGATATTGGAAGGCAAACAAGCAGACGGATTTCCTGATGGTAAGAAATTCACGCCGCCTAGAGACACCAGGTTGTAATAGTGCGTTGCCAACTTGAGGCCTGGATGTTAGGCTTCTAGCAAAGTAAGTTTAGCGACTTACTTTGCTAGAACCTTATCTTCCGAACCGGAACAAGTCAACGGCAAGCACTGACGTTATGGCGGCAGGAATAGGTAAGGCGGTGGTACCAATCCGGGCGAGTCGCTGCGAAACTCTACCACCTAGTCAGATGTCACGGAGTTAGTGACGGTAAGCCTATGGTCGCCTTTTGAGAGCTGCCAGGTAGGAAGGCAGATGGTCTATTCCGCAAAGGAGCCCAGACCAACGCGGAGGTCAGTGTCAGAAGTGCGAGCACCTACAATGATATTCTCACATTTATACCATTTTTTTGCGTAGTTTTAAAGATTTAAGCATAAGGGGCATAGGGGCATAGGGACAGCGGATGCGACTTTGTTTTATACTATGTAGTGATTTGGCACGATGAACTTGCAATATTATCCGAAACGAGAGCAAATTTTATTTGTATGTTTGTTACGCTAGTAACACAATAACCGATTTCAATGGTTCTTTTTTAAAGAGATAGGTCAAGATTCCGATGTGGTTGCATATTAATTTTATTAATAACATAATATACATATCTCAAAAACTACTAGCCAAAATTTACATGGGACCATTTGGGAATCATTAGCTATCTTTCAAAAATATAATTATCAAATCGCGACGTAGTAATAAAATAATTGGAGTCGGTTTTATGCAGTTCTTATTGCACTAAATTATATAGTCTTTAAAAATTTAAACGGATAGTGAGGAACGTTTTTTAACTCATTCAAATTGTATCCAATCACGACAATAAGGCCGAAACATAAAACCGCGTTGTTGCACCGCGCCACTAGAATCGGCGGTAGAGTCACTGCCGATTGTAGCAGCGCGGCCCTATTTTTTTTTAAACAGAGTAATATCTTTATAATAACATTATAAGCATTAAGTTTCTCACCATAGTTCATGGTAGAGACACATCTATGACGTCGCAACGCCGCAACGCAAACCAAAACTTTTAGCGACCCGCAACGCGCTAATGTGTTTTGACCCTAATAGGATTATTATAATACACATTTTGATAAAAAATTGGAGTGGGTTGTATGCAGTTTTACTGTGCTAAATTATATAGTCTTTAAAAATTTAAACGGATAGTGAGGAACATTTTTTTTAACTCATTTAAATTGTATCTAATCACGACACGTTCCCCGTAGTGTGTTATTTAAAAAGCTTTCCAATTTTCCTAATAGTCCAGTAAGTAACGTTCAACGTAGTACATACACATTCACACGAACTAATTTTGTGGGCGTCGCCGCTGACCAGACCAGCATATTTTGCTCAATTATTCGACAGCGAAAAACATGTGTGCAGAATTCGTGTGGAAATCCTAGCTTGCAAAGAAAATTAATGTTTTTCACTATGTAGTTATAAAACAAAGTAGCTTCCTCAGTCCCTATGTCTCTTTGTATGCTTAAATCTTTAAAACTACGCAATGGATATTGATGCTGTTTTTTTTAATAGATAAAATGATTGAAGAGGAAGATTTATTAGGTTTATTAGGTTTAGGTATATTTCATAACCGTGCGAAGCACGAGCGGGCTGCTAGTTCAGTATAAAACAAACTCGCTTACCGCTGTCTGTATGTATGCTTAGATCTTTAAAAATAAACTGCGGATTTCGAGGCTTTTTTTTATTATATAGAGTGATTCAAGAGGAAGGTTTTTATGTATAATTTATATTTATAAAATAACATATCCTGACTGACTAATTCACTATCGCCGAGCAAAAACTGTTAGAGTTATACCCATGAAATTTGGTAAATAAATATATTTATATTTTCCATCGTCGGCGCTTGGTAAAACTTCCAAATATTCATATTTTTAAAGAAAGAAACACTTGTACTGTTTTACTTATCACTTATAATTTATTACTTTGTAATTAGTAAGCCTACCGGTTTCGCTTATATAGCATCATCAGGGCTAAAACTTAAGTTTTAAGTTAATTTAAAAGTTAAGTTTTAGCCCTGATGATGCTACATAAGCGAAACCGGTAGGCTACTAATTACAAAGTAATAAATTATAAGTGATAAGTAAAACAGTACAAGTGTTTCTTTCTTTAAATTATGAATATTGGTAATTAAAATCGTTTTATTGAGTAGACACCCACTAAGGGCGGAATTTAGAAAATTCTACCCCTAAGGCGGTGAAACAGGGGTACTTATTAAAAATTAATAGATACGTATTTAACCGTGTCTGGAAATTTTACTCCTAAGGGAGTGAAATAGGACTTGAAAGTCCTTAATAATGGACTATATTTAGCAAATATGTTAGCTGCCACGCGTAGTTACTGTCTAGTAACACGTAGGTAACTGGGGAGACACAGGTTGACATTTCACGATAAAATCGTTTGGATATTATCCGAGGGTTGTGTCAAGAGTCCTTGAAACCGGCGTGTTTGTATGAATAGGGTAATAAATGTGGAGACAGCCAGACAGGTCTGTCTGGATCGTGAGATTTGGCACTCGATACTCTCTGCCTATCCCGGAAGGGACTTGCCATGAAGATATTGACATGTAAAGTAAAAGTAAGATTTTTTGAACATATTATTCGGTCTTAAAGGCTTGTCAATAATGCGTCACATGGAAGGCAGATGTGTTCAAGGAAGACCACCTACGAGGTGGTCTGATGAAGCGAAGAGGGCCGTTTATTGCAAATATTATGCAGGGTGCCATCCACATAGGTTAATGACCGCACTTACTGAATGCAGTCAAATTGTGGTTGCGATCTTCAGCATTTGGGAACCTATTATGACGATATAAAATATTACAAAATCTCGCCAGGTTCGTTAACAAGGAGTATTCCTGCCCCGCGTTAGCAACAACTTGTTTTTCCCTGTCTTAGCAGAATAGACATTCTGCCTTCCTGTCAGGCAGCTAGTACAAGACGAGCATAGGTTTACCGACACTAGCACCGTGACATCTGACTAGTTCGAGTTCCGTAGCGACTCGCCCGTATTGGTACCACAGTCTTACCTATTCCTGCCGCCATAACGCCAGTGCTCGCCGTTGACGTGTTCCAGCTGGGAGGTTAAAGTAGCCGACAAACTCACTTCGCTCGAGGTCTAACATCCCGGTCTCAGAATGGCAACGCACTATTCCTACCTCTGGTGTCTCCAGGCGGCGTGAATTTTTTACTTTCAGGAAATCCATCTGCTTGTATGCCTTCCAATATCATAAAAATAAAAAGTAAAATGCTTTACACAGTTCAGTTTGACCGCCTGGTTGGTCGAGTGGCTAGCGTACACGCCTAACCACACCGATCAACCGCGAGGCTCGGGTTCGATTCCCGACGGGGCAGGCATTTGCGTGATGAACATTTAGATGTCTGCATTTCCGGGTCTGGGTATTTATTAAATTTATTCAAGTATCTATTTAAGTATTTCTATGTATTAGAATCGTTGGCTTACACCCATAACACAAGCATATAATTTGCTTACTTTGGGGTTAGATTCAATTTGTGTGGCTTGTCCGGGGATATTTATTTATTATTATTACTTTTCCCTTGCCTTCCGTTTCCTTGTATCGCCTCTGTGGTCTAGCGGTGCGGTGTCGGAATTGACTTCTTGAGGTCCCGGATTCGATCCCCGGGGCGGGCAACAAAATAAATTAGAAAATGTATATTTTCAATTATCTAATAAAATATATGTGCCCGGTTGGCGATTGACTTGCCACCTATCACATTGCAGGGCTTAGTGTCTTCGGCTAGCCGTGAGTGCCCTGGTTATGCCTCTGCCTACCCCTTCGGGGATATGGGCGTGAAGATAGACTAACATATCACTCTTAAGTTTGTAACTATAAACTTATACATATTTTTTATAGATAGTGAACAAGCAAACCGCTCTCTTGATGGGAAGATTGTCAATAGGATTATTTCTTATGATTGTCTCTGCTTGCCTGTATACATAAAAAGCTATGTGTAAATGTCTTTTTCTACACTATGCAGCTTATTTGCTCGTAAAATGTTCATTATGTAGGTACCCGATGAGACCTATTTATACACAAAAAAAAGATATCTTTACTTTCAAAGCCCTAATGATGCTGTAAAAAGTGAAACCGGTTGGCTAGAAAGTAACAGAAGGTGTTAAATAAAGTATTTTGTGGATAAGTACAAGTGTTAACTACAAAAAAACGTGTATATACAATGGAATTCCACCAAGTGCCGACGATAGCAAGTATAGATTCGACCTAGGTTTACATTCCACGGTCAAATCGCTCGGGTTTTATAAGTGGGTGGCGTCAAAAGTCTCAGAAAATGTCTTTGTATTAAATTAGTAATTAATATGGAGGAAGTTAATAAGAAAGTTAATCGCCACTGTGGTCTAACGGTCCAAGTGTTGGAGTTGACTTCATGACGTCCCGGGTTTGAATCCCGGGTGGGGCAACAAAAAGAAAATGTGGTATTTCCAATTTTCTAATAAAAAAAATTTTGCTCGGGATTGGAAATGTGCACGGTTGGCGATGGGCTTGCCTCCTTTCACATTGTGAGACTTAGTCTCTTCGGCTAGTCGTGGGTGCGCCTCTGCCTACCCCTTCGGGGAAATGGGTATGAAGATACTTTCTTTTGCTTAAGTTAATAAGGACTGCAAGAATCGAAATACTTGGCACTCGATACTCCTCCCTGCCTACCGTAAGGGACATGACATGAAGATACGAATGTGTTTATACAATATTACAATCCCCGAAAGCAAAGGCAACACAATGTCAATCCAAAACTTCCAATCTGAACAAAACCTTGTTACAAATTTCACAACACGGAGACGGACGAAAATCCGGATAAAACATCATTAACCCTAAAACACTCCAACCAGGTCTAATTATAAAACTTTGCACATTCACCCTTCCACTGTCATGATTAGTGCGGGACCGTGGGACACTTGTACGCTTATGGTTCTCGTAAAACTTGTCTTATTGAAATTAATTATGTTTATCTAAAATTGTTTATTTTCTGTATAGTTATAGTTTTCCCCAGTGCTTGGGTTTCATTGAAGAATATAGACGATACAGATCCTAAGAGGCAATAGTCCATTTTCTTCAATAACACCGTGTCCACGATTAAGTAATATTTTGGTTTTACTCGGTTTGGTTAGTCCACCTAACCCATATTCAATTCTTCAATTCTTGAGAGTAGTGTAACTAAAAAAAGGGCTAAAGTACAAGCGCAAAAGATCCCAGCATCAGAGTGCTAACGTTTCCGTTGCTCATATCATAAGATAGCCAACAAGCTCACGGTTCATCTGATGGTAATAGACAACCTATGGACACCTAAGATGTAGTAGGCGCGTCACTGTTCTGTGACCATGGTGTTTGTCGCAATGCGCAAGTCAACCGGCTACACTAATCATTATGGCGGCTAGAATAGGTAAGGCAGTGGATCCCTATTCCCTACCCGGGGAAGTTGCTACACAACCCTCTAATACCAGTGGTACTGCTGGTCATGATCCACTTCACCTATGCTCGCCTCTTACGAGCTGCCTCATTGAGGGACAGATGATCTATATACAGGAGACTCAGTCTTTTTGCCTTTCCAACTAATTAAAAAACAGAGCCGGATTAAACATCTATGGGTCTATAGGCAAAAGAATTTTAAGAATCAATCACAAAACTTACACATTTTAATCAACGTATTTCGAAAGTTTCGGAATGATTACGCTACAAATTATTGTCACCCTACGGAAGCTTACAGAACGCACCCAACGAATCGGGGATTTCCCCATGAGGTCTAGTTGCGTTTCGAAGGATTATATTTGTTCGTATATTAGATAACCATCTAATATCAATATATACAGAACCCTGTATGTATAAACATGTGTTGAAAAAAAAAAGAATAGTATTATTGATTCTTATTTTCGATCCAAAAAACTTTTTTTGCCCCTGTCGATCCTGGACCCCTAGGCAGTTGCTTACTCTGCCTTAAGGTTAATCCGGCACTGCTTAAAAAAAAGAGTAGCGCAGTTAGTCATTATGAAAGAAATATAATAGTTTTCGCATTTCACAGAGTACAATAAGGAGGAAATTGCGCTGCGGATAAACTTCTTGAAGGCGTTTAAATATTTTAGTGACTATAATATTTTAATAACAGGAATACAAACTTCAATTAAAACTTTCGCCGTCTTATTAATATGATAAAGTGGCTAAATGCAAGTTGCACTCGAGCTTGAATGGTTACGTGGTAGATTAGAAAGATAGAAGCATAGATTAGAAATATTTATTGAGTGTGTCAAGTAGGAAATACTAGCGAGCATAGATTAGAAATTCAATATTGAAAACAGCAAGTAATATTTTTAATTTTAGCACTTGCCCTGTACTTGGGTTAAATTTCAACCACAGGGCAAGTGCTAAAACAAAAATACGTTGAGATAAACGAAAGTTATGGCCATTATAAATGTAGATTTCATCTGTAACGATGAACTCATTTAATATGTACTCAGAACTGTGTATCTATAGGACATAACTACCCGTGTTAACGGGTAAGAAAATAATTAAAAATTCGCGACGGGATTTGAATCTTCAGTAGCTCAAATTGTTAGACCATTCGTCGGCTTGAGACTAAAGTTACAGGTTCAATTCCTGTCTGGGGCGATTTTTTTTCTTTCTTTAAAATTTATAGCAAGTAATACATTGCTATATAGGTATCACAAAATATTGACGACTGACTTTGAGAAAAATGGGTGGTGAAACTCGTACAAGGTACCTATTAATTTGGTAGTTATCTATACTTACCCTGCACATATAAGTTGTTTTTTTTTAGTTTTAGTTAGGGCTGTGAGAAAGGAAAGTACTTACAAGACATATATTATGTCGAATCTTTCAGAGACCAAATATTTTTAGCAGTAACATACAAAAATGACAACTTGTTACTACGAGTAACAATCTGAAATAACGCTTAGGTGATAGCAATTGAAACTTCCATACTAATAAATAATAATATAAATGTAGGAGTGTATGCCTGTCCTTCTTTTCAAAAGAAGCGATATTGTGGTATGACATTTGTATGCGGATATACGAGGCTTGACAGTGACAGGCGACACTTTGTCCTAGTATCTAAACAAACTTTTAAAACTCAGACGTAACCGCAGGCACCACCTAGTCCATACTTGCAAATTAAGCCATTTTTCCATATATATTTAATAATACAAATGCGAAAATATATCTATCGATCGGTCTATCTACCGCGCTTTTACAACTAAACCGCTAGACCGATTTTAAATAAATTTTATGTGAATAAAACCATAGACCCGAGTTCAAACACAGGCTACTTTTTTCTTAAAACCAACTCCCAAAGGTCCAAAATGGAGGATGAAAGTCCGGTAGTGAATAAATTTAAGCGAAGACACGGGATAAACCTAGCTCATGACTTGCAATTACGACATCTTTCAAAGGCAACATCTTCATTCAGGACGCTAGACTCGCTTGAGGAGAAAGGATACTATTATGAACCTTCAAATGTATCTCCATAGCTATATCTAGGGGCCATAGAAACGCACATAATTATACACCAACATACATTCTTGTTTAGAAATAAAGTGGAACAAGTATACTCTTTCATATCAACACAGTGAACGAGCACACAACTCTCCTGATAAGGAACAACCATAGCCTATATACACCAAAGATGTTATAAGTGCGTCGTTGTACTACAGCTGAGCCGTTATGCCTAATGTGCAAACCTAGCTGTCTACCTTACCCTCTCGACCAGAACAGGACAATGCCAAACACTGTCAGCAGCGAATGAATAGGCGACGGATACCTAACCAAGTTGTTACACAAGATTAGGACTTTTAAATAATAATATTAAATTATTTGCTAAACATAACTTAATAAGCTTATAACAAAAATATATTTTTGTGATATACTGTTTGTAACGGATATTCCCAGTAATAGATTTGAGAGGTACCATTCGAAACGTATGAGATAAGCTCAAATACGATGGGATAATGTTAAGGGTTTAGGAAGTTCCTATGGCCATCTTCCAATTCCATTACCAGATCAGTATGTCCGAATAATTTCGAATTTTCCATTAGAGATACACATGTATCAAAGCAATATTTCAGCACAAGCGGTACCTAGCCGGGAAATGAATGATATCCGACTTGCAAGATACCACACAAAAACAAAGATACATACGTTGCAACTTAAATAAAAGCTTGTCATAGGTACCACCTATAAAAAACAAATAATTCTTAAAATCGAGATCAACTTGGTAAAGTTTTACAAAATTTCTAGCTTTTACCAGCGGCTACGCTCGCGTTTACGTAATTAAAAAAGTATCCTATGTCACTTTCAATTACTCCAAGAAGATGTGTGCAAAGTTTCATGATGATTGATCAAGTACTTTTCCCGTGAAAGTGTAACAAACAAACTTAAATTCGCATTTAAAATATTAGTAGAGATATAAAAAGGCAAGAAGGGGAGGGGAATACAATTTGCAATAAAAAAGGGGGCAGTTGTATGGAATACTTACTTTCCTCCAAATAAAATCCAAGAAGATATATTGGAAACATAAAATTGAGCGAGAAGTCGCTAGTTACATAACCTATTTTGATGAAATTTAGCAAATCAAAGTCTGTTTTTCTATTTCTAATAATAAGCGGGATTGCACAAATGCAGGGTTGCCGATAGATATGCCACCTATCATAATGTAGGACTAAGTAGTATCTTCGCCTAATCCTGGGTGCCCTGGTTGTAACTCTGCCCATCTCTTCGGGGCGTGAAAGTGCATTTCTAGGATACCCGAAAAAAAACTAAAGTCATATCGCAGAAGAAAAGCTAACAAGCTAAATTTCCATGATGACAGGAACGCAATATTACCAACCGGATGCCGACAAGTTAATCCTGGAAACGACGTCTTCATAATTGACAGGTTTGTTCACTCTAACGAATGTCTGTTACGAAATTCGAAATTAGTTTCCTTAAAACCAAATGGCCGTCGTAAACAAAATGGACGCAATAAAATAGAAGGCTCGAGAAAACATTGCATAAACGTGAGGTTATCCCACTTTAGAGTCCTGCTTTTATACGTGATATAAAACTGCAAAAGAGCAGTTATAATATATCTCTAGTGTACAGGAAATATTTGAGCAAAAGTGCTAATACCCAAAACATTTAGCTTCTAAGCCCCGTCTAAGCTTGCATATGACTCATACCGAATGAGTTAGAAAAAGTAATTATCAAACACAATAAAAATAAAATCTCTAATATACATGATATTCGAGCAAAAATGGGGATAGATAGCTATACGACTCGCTAATACCCAAAACATTCAGCTTCTTAGCCCCGTCTAAGCTTGAACGTGCCTCGTACTGAATGAGTTAGAAAAAGTAATTATCAAACGCAATAAACTTAAATCTCTAGTATACAGGATATTCGAGCAAAAATGGGGATAGATAGCTATACGACTCGCTAGTACCCAAAACATTCAGCTTCTAAGCCCCTTCTAAGCTTGCATATGGGACTGAGACTGAATCAGTTAAAAAAATAATTATCAAACAAAACAAAAATGATGTCTAGTGTACAGGAGATATTTAAGCGAAAATGTGAATACGACGCGCTCCTACCTAAATTTTCAGCGTTCAAGCCCTTTCTAAGCTTTCATATGGCACTCAGACTGAATGAGTTGGAAAAGTGAGAAGTTATCAAACACAATTGAAATTATACCTCTAGTTACAGGAGATATTTGCGAAAATATTTCCTGTATACAACGCAATTATACCCAAAATGTTCAGATTCTAAAAGCCTTCTAAGCATGAAATCCTTAAAAATCATACCACTTACAAAATTTTCCTAATGCACAACTTTGTAATAAATTCACAACGGTTATAAAATACAAACTTGCAATTCACCTACAACTTCCATTTTCTACAACTTTTAACAATTGTCGACGAAAAATAAAACAAAATACAATTTCAAGAAGATAAATGCTTTCCAAATGGCATAGTATTGTTGATGGCTCGTCGGCATCAAGGCCGCGTATTGGCAAAGGGCTTCACTTTGTTGCAGTTTTCTTTCTGAATGGCCTAAATGCATCTTCAAAGACACGTTCAAAAGAAAGAATCGTTAAGAAACATCTGACAATAGACGAATATATCCCACTATACAGTGGATCAGATTCAAAGCAAGTAGGTAACAGATTTTGTATTGTTTTGTATCATTAAGTGGCAGTTATTATTGTAGCATATTGCCTATTAATAACTAAGCTCAGTAAAAGTTAAAACTGCAAAAACCTACTCCGACGATTTCCTTAGGTACTACGTCACGTTTTGATCATTCTTTTTTTCGAAACATATCAAATGATTCTGAAATGGTCCCACGTAAATATTATCAACATCCTACTAGTCGTTTATAAGTTACACTTAACAGTGCATTTTTACACTCATGTTGACGACCTCGTCATTGATGTAAATTACAAACCAACTCGTCAACAACGCCAAACGTCAGGGTCGTAAAAAATAAGGGGCTATCTTTGAATCATGACCTATCTCTAAAAAAGAATATTTTATTGAATCAGGCGTTACTTTGCGGAAATCCATTATAACAGATGTAAAATAAGCCTTCATTTTGCTTCATTTTCAAAGGAAGAACTCGGGAGACAATATAAATTGTCACGTTGACCGCACCGTACAAACGACGACACCCGAGTCGACTCGAGAGTTGATTTCCTGAGGATGCCTTGGTGTCGAGGCGAAACGTACGTCGAGTGCGATTTGGGTTTTCTCTGTGGTGAATTCTTCGACAAAGTTGGCGAAGGACGTGACAAGTGGTTTTGTTTCCCGAGTTCGGACTCTATTCGTGATCTGGTCGCGAAGGTGGAAGGTGGAAACTTTAGGTAGGGTTGTCACATGCGAAGGACGTACACAATAGTTGTCATTTCGAAAAATGTAGTAACTATCTAATTAAGAGCCACTTGAACCTTCCTGGGTTACAAATTCAACTCTGAGTTAGCTTAAAATTAGAGTTAAATCACTATACATTTTGACAGTTTACATGATTTAATTTAGATGAAATTCTCAACATACATAGAAATGATTGTCTTCAAAACCATTTTTGCGGCTAAGACTAACTGAAACCATTTCCAGTAAAAAAATCAGTGAACTGGCAACGCTATACTTTTAATTTAGCAATATTTCAAACGTCAAGCTCTGCTTATATTCAACTCACACACCTATAGATTTTTTGTGTGTGTGTGTGCATTCACTCACTAATGAACCACATTTTTCTGTAAATGACGTGTAAAATTATACGCACACAAAGAAAAGTGAAGGTACAGCTAGAAAACAACTAGCAAAATACGTTCAACGATATGTCACAGCTAAGAAATACATAAAAAAAGACTTACCAAATGTTCTGGCATATTCCAATCTTCATACATCCTAGCTGCAAGCGGGAATACTTTCTCGTTGATAATTTCTAACGTCGTCAAAGTAATTTTCTCTATACTAGAAAAATATCTCTCATAAACCCATCTCAGCTGCCAGTATAACTCTCCGCGTCTCTCTTTGCTGACTGAATGTACAATTTTCAATAAGTTTTTAATATTATCTTCAGGTACAAATAATGCTATACGATTCCAATCTACATGCGAATAAAACGGCATGACCGCTGTATCAGCGATTATGATTGGTATACATTGGGATGCAATAGCATCCATGAGTACAGATTGCGCAAGTCTCGCACTCCGCACCACCAAACAGAACATACCCTCTTTCAAGACGTCAGGATATCGGAAAATATTCCCCGTCGTATATTCACAGCGTTTCGTTTGATCCAAGTCCGCGCATTTGTTGAGTAGCAACAGATCATTAGACGATGAGGCTATATTCTGCAGTTCACTCAAATAATCCTCAGGAATATTGTATTGGGTTGATATAATCAGGTATTTCTTTTGTTTAGGCTGTGAACTGTCAATAGTTTGTGCGGTCGGACTGTATAGAGGTATTGATATATCGAAGCCGTAACGAAACGTCCAGGTGTCGAAACCAGCTCCTGCTATGATCGCCTTGCTAGTGTTGAGATCGACGACCGTGTTGTAGTTCGGTGCGATTCCAGAGACCATGTTAAAGATGAGATGGTTCTCGCCGTTGTTCCAACTAAAACAATATAAAAAAATGTAAATCATAAGCTTTTAGACTCTGCATTCGAATATTGATAGCAATTATTTTGGCTTATTATATTTTGGCGAACTAAACTAATTAGAATGAACAGTATCAAATCTCGCACGTGGACAACATTTTGAAAATCCAAGACAATATTAATGCTGCAAACGTAAGGTCCGCACTCAGAGAAGTCAATTAAACTTTTATATATCATTGTCACATTTTCAAAATATCGACTTAGTTCATATGTATAAAAATCAATTGCTGTTCGTTAGTCTCGCTAAAACTAGAGAACAGTTGGAACGATTTGGTTTTTAATGATTTGTCTTTTAAGCTTTGAGGGAAAGCTTAAAAGACAAAAAAAGGAAGAACTACATTTTCAGTTTTCCTACAGGTAGAAACAAAACTGGAGGAACGATGTTTACCGGGACAGCTAGTATCTGATAAAAAGACAATCGACGTCTCCCAGTACGGCTGTAAATCTTAGTTTACATCTTTTTAATCTAAAATAAATTTATCTCAAAACTAGTTTAGTTTGAGCCAACAGCATTACCACCAATATCTTTTAGCATCCAGAAAATGTACTTTAAATAGAATTAATTTCAATTACAAGCTGCAAAAAAAACTCAACGCAAAAACTACAATCCTTTTCTTTTAATAAAATAATTAAATATCTACAACAAACAAATTATACAACTTGACCGCCGCAAGTCGTGTATCCCAACCCGTCCACCAACAAAGCGTTCAATTCTTCAACTGGTATGTAGTTGAAATGCAGATCCCTCCTCACATTATGTAGGCATTAACATATAGAATGCAAAAATCACAATTAAGTTGCAAATTCAGTGCTTGGTAAGCAGACTAACTATTTTGTTTGTTAGGTAATTAACGACTGGATCAATGGTGGTAGAATTCTATGCAGCAACCTTCCGGGGTAGGGATCCACAACCTTACCTATTCATGACGCTATTATGACAATGTCATGTTCCGCTCTGGAAGGTAGGATAGCCGGTAGACTTGCACAATAGGCGCAATCTTTAGTGTGTATATGCCACGGTTATCTCTTAGCAGCAGGAGAGCGTGAGCTTGTTTGCTGTCTTATGCCATAAAAAAGACCTGGTACACAGCATCGCAGATAACTTACCCCTTTCCAATGCTACAAACTATTATCCTTGCCATATACATATAGCGTTCAAATAATTATAAATTAAAAATTTCCTGATTGCCAGGCAGACCTGGCACATAAATCACAGCAGATATTTGACCCTAAGCGACAGAGTATTTTACACGGATCAGATATCTATGACGTTGTGTACCAGGTTAGCTTGTCATCGAGTGACTTAAAAATGAATTTTGTTTTCAACACTCCCTAATATACGAGAATGCATTGAAAAGTACTTTTCCTAACACAGATCCATTCAACTCTAAAAATCAAATCAGCCCAAACTGTTTAAGTTCAGTTCAAAGTAGTTAATCGTGTGAAGTTCAAGCGTGTGTAATAATTTCTTGTGATTTCATATTTTTTTAACAAAGTAATCGGACATACTTTCTGCAAATGGAGCAAATTGAGCAGCGTGCTGTCATTAAGTATTTTCATAAGAAGGGACTATCACCGAAAGCCATCCCTGAAGATATGGTCGGTCAAAAACTGGATAGCAGAATTCAAGGGTGACAGAGAGAGTATGAAAGATGAATCCCGATCTGGAAAGCCTTCGACGTCCGCTACTGACGAAAATATTAAAAAAGTACTTGATTTAATTGTGGGGTCTCCCATTAAACATTACATACACAGATTAAAAATTAGAGAGAGATAGCTGAGATTATAGACATCTCTTATGAAAGTACTCCAAGTATCATAGTCAGCGAATTAGGGTTCAACAAAATGTCGGCGAGATTAGTTCCGCGACTGCTTTCAACTGAAAAAGCGAGGACGTGATTGACTATTTCACGTGAATGTTTGGAGTTAGAGTTTAGAGTCGTTACAATGGACAAAATATTGATTCATTACTGTGCCCCAGAAAAAAAGAACATAGCGGAGAAGACCTGGTTCACCACCCTCCATTAAGGCTAAAGCGATTTTGTCAGAAAATAAGGTAAAATAGCTTCAGTATTCTGGGACTCGAAGGGTGTGTATATGATTGATCATCTTGAAAGGGGTCAGATTATAAACTCTGTAACTGTGTCTTACTACGTCATTTACGAGACTAAATAAAAGAAAAACGTTCAGGTATGCTCAGAAGAAAAGTCTGGTTTCATTAATATAACGCCTATGTTCACACGTCTATGCAATTAATGGCTGAAATCCATAATTGTGGCGTTGGTATAACCGCATTCGCCTTATTCTCCTAATCTGGCATCGTAGGACTCCTTTCTATTCCCTAACCTAAAAAGTACTTGGGAGTTTAAAGATTTTCAACAAATAACGAGGTCAAACAGCAGTAGACGCATATTTTAACTCTAAGGAAGAATCATTTTTTATCAACGGTCTACACGTTTTAAATAGGAAATGGCAAAATTGCGTTGAACTTGATGGCGATTATGAAGCAAAATAACAACTTATTTGCTATGTGTTTCTTTTCTTGGTTTGGCGGAATACTCGTTATTCATCCTCGTATATGTAATATGAAAGAGGACAATACTTCGTAGTATTGTACAGGGAGGTGTTAGGTATATACGATATTGTGTGTATGCGGAAGAAGGTGACTGATATTTCAAGGACTCTTTGTTTTACAAGGAAAGACAAATTTATAAAATTCAAACTTCCTCCGGAAATACGCTATTGAGTTTCTCTTTCCTGTTTCAAAAAAATCCATGAAAAATTATCGCCCATCTGACACGAAGCCTTTCTTTTTAATATGGAAATTTTCCGTGTAGGTCCCGAGCTCTTTTTAACCCCCGAAGGAAAAAGAGTCATGTTTTAAGTTTGGAGTATCTGTGTGTATGTGTCTCTATCTATAGCATCACAACTCGTAAATCAGTTGACCGTTTTCGAATGATTTTTTTGGTTTAAAGCTGACGTGACCTAGATGGTTCTTAGCTACAGATAGGTTTTGTCAGGGGTTATTGTAAAATTCTAAATGTAATGATTATGAAAATGATGGTAATAGCTTGCTCGGGTACGTACGGTGTCGATACCTATTTCTGTCTTTATAATTACTTACAACAATGAGATCAGAGAGAGCGATAGATCACAAAGCCTTGACATGCGACGTCACACGTTTGCACATTCTTATTACAGTATTTTTTGGGGTTAGTCCAACAATAAAATACAATAAAAACAGAGTGATTATTCCACCAATTATTTCTCCATTCGATTTTCAACAAAAATAAAAAGTAGTCGAAAATTATATTATATGGATAAGTGTTCAATTATATGGACAAGTTTGGGAACCTTACAACTATGTCAAATTATTTCCCCTACAATTAAAACTTCGATGAGTATCCTCGGACTTAATCCCTTTTTGGCGAAAATGTTTTGTTAGCAGGTAATTTGCAAAGTTTACTTGTTAACAGCGCACTCGCGGATTGTGATGGGCGTGTTGTGGTTTGTTAGTTTATAAGGGAATAATAATCCCAAAACTGGGTCTAATTTTTTTGCCCCCATAACAGAAATATCGATGAAAGAATCACGCAACTTAAATTGATATTTTTGGAATTACGAAAAAACCTCTTCACACTAAAAGTTTACTTACTCGAATGTGACGTCACTTTCGAGGACTTTGTATGCACCACACAGGAATTATGTTTGGTAGCTATGTGTGGTATTTGGGAGTGGTTGCATAACAAAAGTTGCCTTAAATTGCATGAATTGCATTGGTAATTTTTTTTTAATTTAACACTTTTAATAAATTTGAATGATTACAAAAAAAGATTCAACTTGATATATTTAAAAATAAATATGCACATTTTTCCTACTGAAGTGCACTTTACGCACTGGGCATGTGATTTTTAATAAACGAAAAATGAGTCATCTACCTATTAACGGCCAATATTAATAATCTATCTACGGATAAAGAAAGGCCTTCAAAGCATTTGTTGCTAAGATATATTGTTAATTATTAAAAATAACAGCGGTTACCATGCCACTTATCGAAAATAGTACGATCTCTAATCTTAGATAAGTTATTAATATTGGTCGTAAGTCTTCAACATTACCCGACAAAGAGGTACGTAATGTAACTAAGAACCACTTCGATCAAGTCAGCTTTGAAACAAAAAACCCACATCGAAATTGATTCATCCATTTAAAAGTTATAATACCAAAGATACACACAAACACGTCAAACTTATAAAACCCCTCAACTTCCGGCGGGGTTATTGCTTGCTAATTTATAATACCTGAAGGCCAACATCGGACGGCTAAACCACCTAGGCGAAAGAAAAAGCTGTAACAATGCTCTTACTAAAAACATCAAAACCCTCTGGTTTAATGCTCATTTTATTTACTTGTAGGCTATAGTAAAACTATC
>NJDC01002870.1:52418-66121 GCA_002245475.1 Calephelis virginiensis | reverse complement strand
ACTCACGACTTCAAGAAGTCAAGTCCGACGCGTAACTGCTAGACTGCAAAGGCGATTTAGTTAGATTCGATTTTAAATAGCTATAAATATTAAGTGCATAAATCAAAAAATATCGAATAGGGAGAGTGCTGTGCAACATCTTACAGGGTAGGGTAGGGTAGATATTCTCTGCCTTGCCCATTTCCGCTCCTATAATGGCCATATTATGTTCAAGTCCGGAAGACATGCACAATTGGTCCAATATCTGGACTACAAGACAGCGACGCATCTACAACATCAATGGTGTAAAGGCCCCGGTGATCTCTAAATGTGTTTGTTTGCCGTCTTATCACAAAAATAAAAAACTCCATTTTTTTTTAAACTGACAACGAAATTAAAATGAATCCGTATTTCGCGTGGACATCACATTATCCCTTAACGCAGAGGTTCCCAAACTTATTTCATGTAACGCCCACTTTGAAAATCAGTTGTTTTGTAGCGCCCCCCCCCCCTCGTTTTTTTCTTGTCAATAACCTCAATAACATATTTGTTGCGCCTAGTTTCAAAAAAACATTTTTTTCAAGATTTATACCGCCCCCCTCTAGGTTTCCAGCGCCCACAAGAGGGCGTTATCGCCCACTTTGGGAAAGGCTGCCTTAACGGGTGGTCTAATTTGGTTAGGTTTTTTATTGTATTGGTTGTTATCAGCAAAGTTCATATAAAGAGAAAAACCGGGAAAATTGCTAGGAAACTATAAAAGACAAACATTTAATTTTTTTCTTACACAAACTTTTAGTAGGTGTTACAATAATACAAACTTTTAGCGATACGAAGTTCGTTGATCCGGCTAGTGTTTTACATAATAAATTTGGGTGAAGCTTTCTAATCTACTCTAATTATAATATAAGTAAATACCTATCCATGCTAAACGATACGAAGTTCGCCGAGTCGGTTAGTTTTTTACAAAATACATTTAGGTATAATTTTCTATTATACACCAATAACAATATGAATGTTGTATGTGTTTATGTAGTTATTTAGTGGTTTTAAGATAACCATTTGCCGCCAAAATCATTTTCATGTAAAATGTTGCCACGACAATTCCTTATGGCTCAAACAAAAAGTTATCAAATGTAACGTAAAGCCAGCTTTGAAATCTCCACTCTCCAACTCTACAAGCCTTAACTTATTAAATATTAGCCCTTAATCAAACTATACTCTTGGCCGTTGTGCTACCGTCATATGGGCGTTAGATGTATAATGACCATCATACCTACAATTGATAGTTTTTGGAGTAACGAAATGTTCAACGCATTTTTTTAAGTAATGTTACAATGACTGCCTCGTTGAACGAGAGGCTAGCGTACACGCCTAACTACACCGACCAACCGCGATTCTCGGGTACGATTCCCGACGGGGGGATGAATAATTAGATGTCTGCATTTTCAGGGTCTGGGTGTTTATTAAATTTATTCTGGTATCTATTTAAGTATTTCTATATATTAGTATCGTTGATTAACACCCATAACACAAGCATATAATTTGCTTACTTAGGGGTTAGATTCAATTTGTGTAACTTGTCCACGGGAATTAAATATTCATTATTATTAATTATATATCTCATGAGGACTCAAACAACGTTGTTTTAATGAAGTTACAATAGAAAAGTTTTTGGTGAAAACATTGTGTAATTAATACATAAAGAGAAAACTTCGTGACCTTTTCACGACAAATACCTACGTAAAAGGAGAAGTACGAAATTCGCCCAAGTTAATGTTTATATGGAGGAGGGAAGACAATAATGAATCATACTAATTAATTAATATTATAAATGCGAAAGTTTGTGATAATTGATTGATGTCTTTTATTGTTTCACGCGCAAACTACTGAACGGATTTAAATGAAACTTTACATCAATTCTAGTTTATCTTTTCGCGGATTTTCCAGAATAAAGACTTTTTCTACATCTGTTATAATGTATTCACGAAAATTAACGTCTCTATTGCTTTTTTAATAACTGAATAATATTTTGTTTATATCCGTTTGTCATTTTTTCGATGACTGGCTCCCTGCTGTGTCCAATCTAATAATTTTCTAAGGAATGAATTATTAAATTTCAAGTAAACTTCTATTACCGATGATAAAACCGATTTAAAATAAAACAGATTTAAATTTTAAACCCAGGAAAGTGCAAGCGGTCCGTCTATTAGACGACAGGTTTCGAGCCAGTCAAGTCCACTAATCACGAATTATGTTTGAATGTTTGTTAACCACCGTAATGATATCGAGTTAATGCAAACATCAGTCACTTTCTCACACGCTAGGTTAATCGTCACAGCAGGGCATGTAAAACGAATAGCAAAACCTATGTACAGTACTACTAGTTAAATTATGCGCTTCGGTTTTTATTACTTTTATTTTGAAATTGGCTGACCTAATCTAAATTTAAGCGAAATGATTAATTATGTAATAACAACTCTACATATAGATATCTTTAAAATACATTCGGATTTCCGAAGCTTACCGAATATAGCCGAAGCGCATAATTTAAATAGTACTACTGTAAACACCGTCTTAGAACTGCCCGTGCCTGAGTGAAATATTTAACTTTGAGTCAAATTTTAACACACAATTAAATCAATCTTTGACTGATTAACCCTTATTTCATTTAACCCAGGCTTTTTTTTATCAACCTTCCGTGCAAGCGAGCTTTAGAACAACTGGCGGTCATGATTCCGTCGCGGTATTGCCGAAATATTGCTTCAAAGCGTTGCAACTTGATCGTTTCAACGCCTACGCTATTTAATGTAACATTAACCCTCTAACATTTACTAAACACAAACAAATGACGTACAAGATTTTGCGAACGTTCATTAGGAACCGTAAACCGCATACGAGGTATCATATTAATAAATAATTTTATCATCACATGTATAAATTGGGATCTGCTTTATGGCAATACTGGGTGTTAATTTTAGTCTGTATATCACATTTCTAAATTTAAGTCTATGTCTACTTTTTAGTTTATGGCATGGGCGTGAGCGCCATTTAACGAGGTTTAATTACTTTGCCTCAAGTTTTGTACTCGTATTACCTGATTTCGCAAAATCGGGCCGAAATTGTTAAAAATAGACATAAGTCGTCATAACTAGTCATAATTATACGATAAAATGTTTTTTTTCTTAATCTCATTGTTTTTATTTAAACTTAAGAATATTATGTTCTATTTATAGTTAAGCTATCTAGCTGAATAAAAGAGATATAAAATGAAATAAAATCCAATATAAGCTTCATTCGTTTTTTTAGACTATAGTTTTATAAGTTTCTCTCATTGCTTGCGCATCAGTGAAAAGCGAATTGATTAATTTTGAATAGGTTTCTACTATCTACATAGGCTGTTCGATTAAAGAAAGATGTACAATGTTTTAATGCCCCATAAAGTCTCGATTAGTATTATAATTCTTTAAATATTGATCTTTACAGTAATATGTTGTAATAAATATCCCTTAATTTAATGTACGTAACTTATCTTTCGTGGAATATTCTAAACGCCCTATTGTTTTTTTCTCAGAAGCGCTTCACCGAACGCACCCCGCAGCTACTTTACCGGGAAAATGGCGCCAATTCGTATGAAGTACGCGGGGTCAAACTGATTATGATCTATTCATTTCATATTATGCAATATGTTTTCTTGGAACTTCACTAGCTTAAACTGTGTATTAATGGATTATGACCAAAGAATTAATTTATTTATAACTTGCTATCAAAGGTGCCTTTGTTGTGCCTCGGCCTACCTCTTCGAGAATATGAGCGTGACGATAGTTAGGTAGATAGTTAGTTTTTTTTACTATGTGCTTATCAATAAAAAATGGTCCAGCGGTTTACCCGTTTTAACGTAACAGACACGCTTTCACACTTATATTAGTAGTTAGGACTTGACTTCATGAGGTCCCGGGTTCAAATCCCGGATCGGCCAACAAAAAGAAAAACTGTTTTTTCCAATTATCTAATAAAAAAAATGTTGCTCGAGATTGGATAAGTGCCCGGTTGGCTTGGCGCTAGGCTTGCCATCTATCACATTGGGACTTAGTGTCTTCGGCTAGTCAAAGGTGCCTTGATTGTGCCTCGGCCTACCTCTTCGGGAATATGAGCGTGACGATAGTTAGGTAGATAGTTAGTTTTTTTTTACTATGTGCTTATCAATAAAAAATGGTCCAGCGGTTTACCCGTTTTAACGTAACAGACACACTTTCACACTTATATTAGTAGTTAGGAAAATTTAAATGCAGTACTTCTGTATCATCAGCTTCGTCCATTTAGACTATGTTTACTTCTTCCTGCTGAACATAGGCTAAATGGGGCAATACCGCCGGCGGTGATGATGGAATCACTGCCTTACCTATTCGTGCCGCAATAATAACACATGTTTCGACTTGGAGACTAGGGTTGCTGGTGAACTTGCACGATAGACCTAGCACTCTGTTCATAAGCCTAAATCACCTAAGACATCAAATGTGTCTGTAGGCCACAGCTGTCTCTTCAGGAGATCCATGTTTTACGTCGAACCTCCTGAAAACAGAAAATAATGTTCTGGATACACACCTTTGCCCTTTTCAACAGTTTGTTCCGGGCTGCCCGTATCCTTAGCCCGAGAAGCCGCCCACCGTCTCATCTCCAACCGCTCGTACCCGTACCAACCAAGCAGCTCATTCATAGCCGTCTCCGCGAAGTCCTGGAAATGGATAATACACTTTTATGTTACATTATATATTATATACTAGGTGTTCAGCGAACTTCGTGCCGATCGTTCAGTTTGTATGGGAAAAAATTTAATATTGTTTTTCCTTGTTTCTATACAGTCGAACGTGATGAAAGATATCCTTTGTCCGTCTCCTGGTTCTAAGCTACCTCCCCATAATTTTTTCAGCCAAATCAGTTCAGCCGTTCTTGAGATATAAATAGTGCAACTAACACGACTTTCTTTTATATACATAGATACTAGCTGACCCGGCAAAAGTTTTGTTTTATAAATAGTTTCTACAAAAAAATGTTAAGGGTGGACAACTCTTATCACTAAGGGGTATAAAAAATAGATGTTGCCCAATTCTCAGAACTCCTCAATATGCTCACAAAATTTCACGAATATCGGTCAAGCCGTTTCGGAGGAGCACGGTAACTAACTTTGTGACACGACAATTGTAAGATGTACCTACTTTTAATGTTATAAGACATATAACAAGCGTAAGGCTCTCTATACAGTAAGAGAGGCCGTGGTCTGTAGAAGCCACAAAGTAATAGATGCATCTCTATCTTGTAGCTGAAGTGCTAGACCTTACTCACAAGTCCACCTACTACCTTACCCTGTATTGAACATGACAATGCCAAATATCGTTATTATAGCAGCAGACAAGGCGGCGGATCCCTACCCGGGAAAGATGCTGTACAATACTGTAATTTTCCTTTCATTAACTGCCAGGAAAAAGGATCCGAACCAATACATAACAAATAAAAATTTACTTTGTGCACAAGTGTTAGTTCCTTTGTTTGCTGCAAGAGGATTGTTCAGAGGAGTTATTCTGACACTCGATACTATCTGCCTACCCTGTAAGGGACTTGGCGTGAAGATATGTATGTATGGTTCCGACTCGCACTTGGCCTTTTTTTAAAAATTTAAATATGTAGTGAATATGCCTTTATTAAATGTTTCCCGCGATTATGCCATATCTTTAAAATTATTTAGCTCTCCCATTAGAACTCGTTTAGATATCGGTGCCTAAAGTAGCCTATCTTTCTCTCCACTCCTCTAACTATCTCCACACACAAAAATTACACTATGACATTCCTCCATTGCGAAGTAATACAAACAAACTTACTTTCGTATTTATAATATTTTAACATAGCTGTAGCATGGATGGGTTTTTCACCTATTTATATTTAAACTACAATAAATACTTGTTGCTTCGACACTAAAGTAGAAAAACAATATGATGTAAAGAACTGAGTCTGCATTCTAAATCTAGCCCTGTGTACCTACGCCAATATTTGCCGCTGCGACCTACAAAACCTACTAAAAATAATAAAATCACGATAATTTTAAATAAACCCGACCTCTTTTTCATGTTTTATAGCTTGGCAGATATAAAGTATACATATCACTATCATTCAAAATGACGTATTTGAAGAAATATTTGTGCTAAGTAGGTAATTATACAGATTCGTGTTTTTAATTACGTTTCTAATTTTTTAACCGATTAGTTAATTAAGGTTGTTTAAGATGTACAGCATTGGGGGGGTGACGATGACGACCTCCCACCCGGTGGACCTGGTCTAAGTCGAGGGGAGTCGCTGGATATAAGCACCCGCTTGACTCGGTGACCGTGACTCGTGGCGCTCTTCGGGGGAGGCCTATGTCCAGCAGTGGACGTCCTCTGGGTGCTGATGATGATGATTATTTAATGATGAAAGAACAACAACAATAATTCCGATTCCGATAACATCTACCCTTATATTGCAAAGAGGAAAACTTTGATTGTTTGTATTGAATAGGTTCCGAAACTTCTGGATCGATCTGAAAATGTATTTTACCATTAAAAGTCATTACCGTTGATGAACATAGGCTACGTTATTTCTGTAAACATCTTAATTTTGTCCAATAGTGCTAAGCTTGGACGGGGTGCTAGTTATAAATATATTCGAATGCTTGTGAAGATATTGGTGCTCTTCACGCCCATATCCCTGCAGATGTAGGCAGAGGCACAATCAGAGCACCCACGACTAGCCAAAGACACTAAGTCACACAATGTGATAGGTGGCAAACCTATCGCCAACCAAGCACATATGAAATCCCGAGCACCGTTTTTTTTTAGTTCGAAAATTGGAAAAACCCAATTTTCTTTTCGTTGCCCGACCCGAGAATCGAACCCGGGATCTCACGCAGTCAAGTCCGACAACTGAACCGCTAGACCACAGAAGCATTGGTGTTGGTGTTGTTTTCGTAATTGTAACTACTCATATTTGACCATCAACGTTGGCAAATTTTGACTCCTGTGGATAAAAAAAACAACCAGAAGGAAGGAATCCTAACACAAACGAGGTTTCATTTCTTAAAATTTGTTGGAGTTTGAGCACATGTCATAATGTCATAACACATGTCACAGAACAATAGTACTCCTGGCGGAGTACACCGAGAAATGAGAACGGTCATGGCAAATGTACATTTCTGTTTTCTTGGTGCATGACTAACTTTTTAATTTAAATTAAATTAAAAAAAGTATCTTTACGCCCATATCCCCAAAGAGGTAGGCAGAGGCACAACAAGGGCACCCACGACCAGCCGAAGACACTAACTCCCATAATGTGATAAGTGGCAAAATATAAATATAAATTGACCTCCATTTTTCACCGATTCCAAATAGGAGGAGGATATCAAATAAAATATTTATGATTTTTGTTACGCCGAATAATTTTTTTATGTGTTAAATGATGTGGTATCACATTGGAGTTAATTTTACTACGATTAAGAAGAATAATTGCATACAACAAAAGTGTGTTTCTTATATTATATTGTTTTGCAAAATATTAACCAAATCGATCCAGCCTTTTTGAAGTTAAGGCACAAATACACGTGCCTACTCAAGAAATAAAAGCTTGAAACATGTACATGTACATGTACTTATGTATTGTATATACTTAAAAGTATAATCGCTTAATAAAACTAATAAAAATGTTTAGCTACCTATGGAAAATAGGGTTACAAGTTTGGCGTGTGTGTGTTTGGTTGTGTGTGTTTGTGTGTGTGTGTGTGTGTGTGTGTGTGTGTGTGTGTGTGGCGCCATAACTTTTGAATGGATGAACCTATTTCGATGCGGATTTTTTTTAAAGCTTACGTTAACGAAATGGTTCTTTTGTATGTTGGTGATGCGGCACCAACATACAAAAGAAGTACATGTATTGTCGTGAGTAATTAAAAATTATGAATTTTTAGTCTTTTATTGCATATTTTAAACAATATATAATAATCTACTAACAGTTTAACATAAATACGAAATTATTTAGCAACGTATTTGAGATGTATCAAAGCATATTTTTCCACGCGTCATATGATCACGTAACATGTCTTTAAAGACGCCTTCATTATCCAAAGCAAGGGTATCCTTTGTCACACGAGAACAGAATAACCTGATTTAATTAATACAAGGCGGAGCTGACGCCTGACGGAGTTGCCTTTCAAGAGATGACCAGAGATAATTGGGCTCTAGTTACTTGGGTTCCTGTCTCAAAATATGGTTCTATGGAGCTTAAAATTCAAGGAGCCAGCCAACTTATATTTTCAATTATTTATTCAATATGTTCGAAATTGTGCCTGCAATATTCTGCATGCTTCAATGGAATAAATTATTCCACTATCCATATTTACTTACTCAAGTTTAATGACCTGCGCGTGATGTATGGATAGTTGCTAGAAGCTCCCGGCTTTTTAGTGACAATAAAGTATGTATATATTTAATTATTTGTATGCCTGTTTTTTGAAGTGAAAACTTCTTTAGCGGCGTTGCGCACTTTTTTAGAATGGGTAAAAACTTCTAAACTCGCGTCAGATTCGTATAATGCAACATTCCATCGCCAGCGCTTTCACGCTACGACAAGCGTAAAACTTTGTACGTATTATTAAACGTCTTTATTTCATTCAGCGCTTTATTTGCTATATTATCACAATAAACTTGAATATAATCAGAAAGCGCTTAAACCCTTAACTGTTTAATGTTCTGTGTGACATTATTAGATACTTTATTTCATTCAGCGCTTGATTTGCTATTTTATCACAATAGACTATTGAATAGAACCAGACAGCACTTAAACGCGGAACTGTTAAACGTTCTGTGTGATATTATTAGACACCTTTTTTCATTCAGCGCTTGATCTGCACTCTGCAGTATTCTCTGTTAATAGAAATTACAGTACAACATTGCGAAGAAGTTAAGCTGTTTTCGAAAAATTTTAAGTTTAACAAAGGAAATAATAGCAGAACGAAAATCGATATACACATATTATATTGAATTGGATTTTGTATAAGTTTGAAAAATTAAGTATTTCATCATATTTTGTCTCATAAGTTACTATTATTACTATTTTAACTGGCCGAGGTAAATTTTAAAGTGGCCGTCCTAGTAGGTAGCGTACTGAAGTTTCATGGTTTAGCACAAAGTACTAACAGATAGGTACTAATAATGCTAATAAGGTGTACTAGCACATTTTACGGATTGTACGATTACAGTGTGAACCCAAAAATGTCCGATTAAGCACAAGACTATTGTATTATACCACATAAATGGTAGTACGTTCATACTGATAATTAAAGAAATTCGTGCATAATTATTCCCTAACCATTCCAAAATATCAAAAATGCACAACGTTAATATTCAAGTTCACTTCTGCTGGCACTCCCGGAGTGCAACCCGTCTTTTATATTTTTTACGTTATTAGGCCCATTATTGAAATATCATTAATTAATTTGAGAAAACATGGTATACCGAGTGGCTCTAGACACATCAACTTCTTAAAATTAATATGGTAACTTATCTTATTAGTTATGTATTATGGTGTATTAATTTTCCAAGTTTGTTTTTTGTAAGATGAATTTTGATTGTTTTTTAATTTTATCCCAGCCGGGGAAAGGCAAAGGATCAGAGTCCATACAGCCACGTCTTCCGTATTAATAAATGTTTTTTTCTTGTTGTATATTTTCAATTCATGTCTTCCGTATTCATTCTTTATTTCAGTCATTAGTTACTAATTTACAAAGTCATGTCTGGTCTTGAGTAAAACGGTGGTTTCGTTACACAAGCTCGTCTATGAGATTTGGCGGCAGCGAGGAAATTGACGTTACACTAATTTCTTCATGATTATTTCATTTGTGCACTTTCACTGAACAAAATTAAACTAATTCCCACTAAAATTAACCAATTTTACTCATGTTTTTCACTAAATTCAATAATTGTGAAAAAAATACGACCATCTTCATTCACGATGGCGCCAAAACTCGATGAATTTTGAATGTTTGTAAGACTAGTTTTAAAAATCGATTTTCCATTTCCATTATTTGGCATTGGCGTTAACATTTGCCAACAGTAAAGTTAAAACATTTATCAAGTTACCCGATTAAATAAAATCAGGCTTTAATTATTTACAATTAGTCATTAGTCGTCACAGAAAGCCATGTCATTGTCTTGAGTAAAGCGGTGTCCTCTTTACTCAAGCTCACTAGATTTGGCAAGAACTCACTAATTAGTCACTTATAAACACTAAATTCAATGATTACAAAAAACTACGAATATGTTTTCTCTAGATTGCTACAAAATGCCATCGATTATTCTAAAATTTCTTCTGTATATGTCACCTGCCTGTCACCTAACTCCAAAGGGCTGGATAAATTTTGTTAATATTTTTTGTCTATATTTCTATGGATTCCGCGGTGGTTGGAAATGTATGTTCTGGGTGTTTATAAAATGTATTCTGGTATCTATTTAAGTATTTCTGTGTAGTAGTATCGTTGACAAACACCCATAACACAAGCATATAATTTGCTTACTTTGGTGCTTTGGGGTATGATTCGATTCGTGTACATTGTTGTCTAGTGATATTTATTTATTATTTATATATCCGAATTTCTGGGTCAGTATTTAAGTATTTATGTGCATTAGAATCGTTGAATAACACCTATACCAAGCATATAATTTGCTTTCTTTGTGGTAGGATTCATTTTATGCAACCTGTCCAGGGACATTTATTAATGTACGCATATTTTTTGATATTTAGAAAGCAATCAGTTATGTGCAGAATTATTTCGTGACCATATGAACTGATCGACCGATTTGTCAGGAGTAGATCTGTCTAATACTTTTGAAATTTTACATCTAAGGTAAGTACGTAATTAAAAAAATCGGACTTGTAACAATACATATAATTCAAGTACTGCTGGACAGCTTGGTATATAGATATTTGGTTTGAATGAATGGCAAGGACATGAATCATTTTTAAATCTAGTATTCAAATAAATAGAATTTGTGGGCCTGTTTATAATATAAAATACCGCATTTTACTACACGAATATGAATGTATATAGTGTAAATAAAACAAAATATTTTTTTTTTCAATTTTTATCCGAGAGATTTGTTCCGCCTAATGACTGAAACAGCTGTAGGTACAGACTCTGACGGCACTTTCACTGGCAGCTGATGCAATAATACTTAAGTAACTTACCATCTTTTATTTAATTCTTTTTTTGTTAAATTTCATTCAGACGAAGCTCAGCTAGTTTAAAATAAAATTTTTCACGTGGCACGTGATGGGTGGTATGAAATTAAACCGGACAGTTACCAATAAAAACGATTTTTGTTACATTCGAGATCTCTGAGAGGAAACGAAACTAAAATCTTCGATTCGATTTAAAAGATAATTATTGAAATTAAAATCAAAATCCACGCATTATAAAAGAGCCGCTGGAGATTACAAACCTTTCAATTTAAAATTATCAATAATCTTAAGCACAGCGGCTGTTTCCTTTCGAAATTCTTAAAAATTGCAAAAATAACAACGTATTGTTTGTAAAAAAGGTATAGAAAAAATTGAGAAAGTTTATTTTGAAAATATATTACTTAAATCCAAACAGATAAGTATTTTAAGGCCCACTTGCACGTTCCTGGTTTAAATATTTAACTAAAAGTTAGCTTCTAACGTCAGACTAATTCAATATATATTTGACAATTTAACCAGTTACCTATTAAACTTAGCCCAAAAACGTGCAAATGGCCCTAAGTGTAAAGTTACGAGCGATGTCGCGGATTACAAAAAAAAATACTTCACAAAACTTGCAAGTTTTCAAACTCAAAAATTAACAAACTAAGAAACTTAATAAGTATTTGATTTACACTTAAAATTGTGTTGTAGAATTAATTAATGTGAATCGGTGAAGCGAACACAGATACAACGCTTGGTTTCAATTTTCGCTCAGTGTTGCCAGTGTTCAGTTGCGTAATAATTATCACTAGAAAACGCGATATTCCAAACGCTCCTTGCTAAAACTACAGACCAGTAACACCGATGTTACACATTATTTCCCCGCCACATTGCAAATAATTCGATATTCGTAGATCATGTGCGGATTAATTAATGCTACGTTGAATTCAACATTTATTTATTCTATTTCAGTGTACCTAGATCTAGTATTTCAAATCTGTTTAACGGATGTTATGACTGGTAGTGTGGTGAAGAAAATGTTTATTTTAAAGCAATGATTTTTAGGGTTCCGTACCCAAAGTGACCCTATTACTAAGACTCCGTTGTCTGTCTGTCTGCATTCAAGCTGTGTATCTCATAAACCGTGATAGCTACAAAGCTGAAATATTCATAACTGATTTGTTTCCGTTGCCGCTACATCAACAAATACTGAAAAATAAAAAAATAAGATATTAAGGAGGGTCCCCATACAATCAAAGTGTTGCTTTATTATTTTTTGGCTCAATATTATAAACTTTAAATTTTTACAGAATATTAACTTGTATGTTACCTTTCAAAATAAATAATTAAATAAAAATAATGTAAATACAACAAACGTAATTTTTAATAGATAGATGATAGTACGGAGCCTTTCATGCGCGAGTCCGACTCGCACTTGGCCGATTTTTTTTGTCTTAACCACAATTTTATGAGATAAAACGCAAACAAGCACATGGCTCTTCTATTAACAGTAGCAATAATAAGAAACAATATAGATGTTTCAGGGTCGTCGCTGTCTTATGGCCGGGGTGTTAGACCTATTGTTCATATCTACTAACTTTCCTATCTTCAGGACTGAAAAGTAATGATGTCATTGGCGGCAAGAATAGGTAAGATTGTGGATCCCTAACCGAGCAAGTTGCTGCAGAGGATTCTACCACCAGTGGTCTTTTTTTCTTGTTAGTGATTAACTATTAAACCTATTATCGCCTCTTACGAGCTGCAAGCAAAGTGACAAATGGTATAATGGTGTATACTATTCAGGAGTCAGGAGGTAGTAGTATCTTCACGCCCATACCCCCAAAAAAGGTAGGCAGAGGTACAACCAGGGCACTCACGATCAGCCGAAAACACTAAGTCCCACAATGTGATAGGTGGCTAGCCTATCGCCAACCGGGCAAACATCCAATCCTAATCAACATTTTTTTATTAGAAAATTTAAAAAAACACATTTTCTTTTTGTTGCTCGACCCGGGAATCAAAGCCAGGACCTCATGAAGTCAAGTACAACACTTGGGCCGCTAGACCACAGAGGCGATAAGGATTCAGGAGGTCCTGATAAAAAAGAGATCAATATCGCCCGGATAAAAATATCTACATAAATACTCAAGCCCCTGGCGAGGCAAGCAGAGAGAGTTGAATACCAAAAGTCACCATTCTTCCGGACCTTTTTTTTATGATATTGGAAGGCAAACAAGCAAACGGATTTCCTGATGGAAAGAAATTCACGCCACCTAGAGACACCAAAGGTGGTAATGGTGCGTTGCCAACCTGAGGCCAGGATGTTAGGCCTCGAGAAAAGGAAGTTTACTGGCTACCTTATCCTCCGAACCGGAACACGTCATGACGTTATGGCGGCAGGAATAGGTAAGACGGTGATACCAATCCGGGCGAGTCGCTGCTAAACTCTACCACCTAGTCAGATGTCATGGTGTTCATGACGGTAAGCC
>NJDC01002870.1:33458-52182 GCA_002245475.1 Calephelis virginiensis | reverse complement strand
GTTTACTGGCTACCTTATCCTCCGATCCGGAACACGTCATGACGTTATGGCGGTAGGAATAGGTAAGACGGTGGTACCAATCCGGGCGAGTCGCTGCTAAACTCTACCACCTAGTCAGATGTCATGGTGTTCATGACGGTAAGCCTATGCTCGCCTTTTACGAGCTGCCTGGCAAGGAAGGCAGATGGTCTATTCTGCAAAGGAGCCCTGACCAACACGGATCTTCACATTCATTATTCTTTTCGTACAAACACGCCGGTTTCGGTGATTTTTGGCACCATGTTATCACCTTTGGTGCCTCTAAGTGGCGTGAATTTCTTACCATCAGGAAATCTGTCTGCTTGTTTGCCTTCCAATATCATAAAAAATCACCCACGGAAAAAACGCACGCTGTTTACTGATGTATCGTTTGTGCCCTTACCAATATAATAGATACTTGGTTATTGGCAATCGCTTAGTAACTATACTACAACGTTTTCCCCTGTGTTGGTCCTGGCTCCTTTATAGAATAGACCATCTGCCTTCCTGTGCCAGGCAGCTCGTAAAAGACAAGCATACTGTCACTAACTCCGTAAAATTTAACTAGGTGGCAGAGTTTCACAGCGACTCGCCCGGATTGGTACCACCGCCTTACCTATTTCTGACATCATAACGTCAATGCTTGCCGTTGACATGTTCCGATTCTGAGGATAAGGTAGCTGGGAAATTTACTTTTGCTTGAAGTCTTACATCCGGGCCTCAAGTCTTACCATCAGGAAATCCATCTGCCTTTTTCCAATATCGTAAAAAAATAAAATAAAATAGTTGCCTCTCTGAATTTCCTACCGTCACGAGAGAGGCAACTGTTTTTACGGCCCTTAAAAACCAAAATACGGTATAGTACAGGAAGTACGTGTTGTTTAGCATAACGTGTTCGAGTATTATTTTAATGAGTAAGAAACGTTTGCCAAATGTAAGAAAGGAAATTCTAGACGCAGAAACGAATCGCATGTCAAAGCTTCCTCAAATAGATTTCAGATAACGTAATAACTCGAATTAAAGCCTGTTAGAAAAGCTAAATTTTGTCCTACATCAAATTTTAATAATGCCTTCATGATTTGTTTTATTTACTCGTACTACACTATTATTACAGGTTTCTCCTAATTCGATAGTATAGCTATCTTGCAATAAATAACCTATCTAATTAAGTATCTTAACGCCCATATCCCCGAACAGGTAGGCAAAGACACCCAGGGCTAGACGAACATACTAAGTCCCACAATGTGATAGGTGGCAAGCCTATCGCCAACCAGGCACATATCCAATCCCGAGCAACGATATTTCTATTAGAAAATTGTACACATTTTCTATTTTTTTTTTGTTACCGGCCCGGGGATCGAACCCGGGACCTCAAGAATTCAAGTCCGACGCCTGAACCACTACACCACAGAGGCGAATATGTTTTTATTTCTATAAATTTTTAAAGGAAGAAAAAATTTCGCCCCAGACAGGATTTGAACCTGTAACCTTTCGTCTCAAGCCGACGAATGCTCTAACCAATTGAGCTACTGAGAAATTTATCCCAAGCACAGGGCAAGTGCTAAAAATAAAAATATGTTTTTATTTATTTTGGTCGCCTCTGTGGTCTAGCGGTCCGGGCGTTGGACTCGACTGCATGAGGTCCTGGGTTCGAATCCCTGGTCGGCCAACAAAAAGAAATTGGATTTTTCCAATTTTCTAATAAAAAAAATTGTTGGTCGGGATTGGAAATGTGCCCGGTTGGCGATAGGCTTGCCACCTATCACATTGTGGGACTTAGTGTCTTCGGCTAGTCGTGGGTGCCTTGGTTGTACCTCTGCCTACCTCTTTGGGGATATGGGCGTGAAGATACTTTTTTTTTTATTTATTTTGGGGTTAGGTTCAATTTAAAAAATATCTATTTAAGAATTTGATATTACTAATTAAATCTAATCCCAAGTAAGCAAATTATGTGTTTGTGTAATGAGTGTTAGTCAACGTTACTAATACAAAACACTTAAATACGAGAATAAATTCCTTAAAAGCCAGAAGTAGATCGGAAATTGAACCTGAGCCTCGTAATGGTCGATGGAATTAAGGGTGATACAAACGAACTCTCCCTTTACCCTCGACTACGAATTAGGTTGATTCAATGAACTGACCTACAAATAGGACTGAATATTGACAGAGGCTGTTTTTAGTTTGTTTGCATATACTATGTTCATCTTTTTTAAAAAGTTTTTTTTAAAGTTTAAGGTTTTCTGTTTACACATGCTACTTTTGTTGAGATTTGTTTATTTATTTGTTTAATTTTACGTGGAGTTCTAAATTACGATGTATTTAAACAATAATTATTTTAAACATCTAAAGATCAAACAAGTAGACGGATTACTATAAGAAAAAATACTTATACTATACTTAAGATTTTTGTCTTTCGTACCTATAATGAAGTGTCTACATGATGACACGTTATATACGAAATGCATAATATTTATATTTCGTTTCTATACACTTTGTGTTGTCAACTTGACGCTGTAATAGGACAAGATACCTGGTAACACTACCGCTTAAACCAGTCTTTCCCAAAGTGGGCGATAACGCTCCCTTGTGGGCGCAAGAACCCTAGAGGGGGGCGGTAAGGAAACCAAGAAAAATGTTTTTTTTTTTAACTCCAGGTGTAACAAATATGTTATTGAGGTTTTTGACGAGAAACAAAACGGGGTGGGGGCGATATATAATAACTCATTTTCAAAGTGGGCATTACATGAAATAAGTTTGGGAACCTCTGGCTTAAACCGAAAAATGACAATGACAAACGTGGTAGCAGTACGATTTGAAATATTGTTAGAGTAGGTCGTTTAAGTTTTAGCCCTGGGGGTGATTATGTATCTCAGTTGCCAACTCAAACTGTAAACGTGTACATCAAATGACGTCATTTGTGTTTGCTATCTCTATTGTATTTCTATTGGTCACTGGAGATATCAAACATAAAACACGTCATTTGACAGCGATTTGATGTACACTCATCCATTTTGAGTTGGTAACTGAGTTACATAATCACCCCTCTGATCATAAATAAATATCCGTGGACAAGTTACACAAATTGAATCTAACCTCAAAGTAAGCAAATAATATGCTTGTGTTACGGGTTTTAGTCAACGATTCTAATACAGAGAAATACTTAAATATATACCAGAATAAATTTAATAAACACATAGATCCGGAAATGCAGACATTTAAATGTTCTACATACAAATGTTCCATAGGGAATCGAACCCGAGTTTCGCTGTTTATCGCCTCGTTTCACTTGGTCAAAACCATAAATTATAATTGGTATTTGTTCATTTAAAAATATGAATATTTGTAAGTTTCACAATGCACCAACGGAAAATTTTTTTTTTTTTAAATGATCAAGCACTAACCCTGTATAACTAAAGTATTTAACGATCGATGTCAATATTCTCCTGTTAAAGTTAGAACAGTGCTTTTATAATTTCCAGTGTTAGTTTAGTGAAACTCTAGCGTGCGTAGGTCGCGGTGTCAGGTTGCGAGCGCTCCTAAATTTACCTTAGCTACCGTTAAAAGCATTTACGTTATACAGGGTGTCGGTAGACTGTGCTCAGCTCGGGTTACGTTAACCGCGTCTGAACGGGACATTTGCGACATTAATGCACTATCGCCTTTTTGCTAAACGCTTTTGCAAGGCGACTTATGTCTATAAAGATTATTGAGCCCTCGTTGGTCGAGTGGCTAGCGTACACGCCTAACTACATCGACCAACCGGGAGGCTTGAGTTCGATTCCCGACGGGGGCAGGCATTTGTGTGATGAACATTTAGATGTCTGCATTTCTGGGTCCCGGACTCTGGATGTTTATTAAAATTGTTTTAGTATCTATTTGATTATTTCTATTTATTAATATCGTTGACCCTTGACACACGCGCATAACTTTCTTGCTTACTATCGCTATATGACAGTGCCACATTCCGATCGGAATAAGGTAGGCGGTAGACTTGCACAATAGGCATAGTATTCAAGCTATAGGACAGCGTAAAACCTGTAACATCTATAGTGTATGTGCCCTACAGACAACATTTGTCATTTGTCTCTACAGCAGCAATATGTTTATCATATTATAACACATTAATTGCTCGGGTACAAATTACACCAGGGTTATAAAGTTATCAATTTAATTATTAAATTTAAAGTACAGAGTTGTTAAAATTAGAAATAAACAAATACGCTTAATTACAATTAATTTTACTATATTAATTCAATTTGTAAATTCATAAAATAAAATCGCCTCTGTGTTCTAGCGGTTCAGGTGTTGGACTTGACTGCATGAGGTCCCGGGTTCGAATCCTGGATCGGGCAACAAAAGAAAATTTTGGTTTTCCAATTTTCTAAAAAAAAAACAGAAGCAAGACAGGTTTGTCAGGATCGTGAGGTCTGGCACCCGATACTCTCTGCCTACCCCGTAAGGGACTTGGCGTGAAGATATGTATGTATGTTAAAAAAAAAACGTTGCTCGGGATTGGATATGTGCCCGGTTGGCTGTGATGGGACTTAGTTTCTTTAGCTAATGTGGGTGCCTTGGTTGGGCCTCTGCCTACTTCGTCAGGGATATGGGTGTGACAGACTGCGCTACTATCGAAGCATTAATGTCAAGCGATACGAAGTTTGCTGGGTCAGCCAGAAAACAAATGAAACAGTGTCGGGTTTGTAACAACACTTATAACTTGAGATCTGCTGGACCAATTTTCGTGATTATTAATTCGATGGATTTGTCTCCGCCCCGAATCGCAGAAGACACCTTAAAACAATAATAAAATATATATATTAATTAAACCGATTAAGCTAAACATTGATGGAGAAGTATCTTAGAACCGGGAGAAGGACATGGGGGTAAATTTTAACCCTTACAACAGCAAGGAAACTAGGAAAAACGACATTTTAAATTATCCCCAAACTGAACGGGCGGAACGAAGTTCGCCGGTACAGCTAGTAAAATTTAAATCAAAATAGAAATTGTGCAGTTTTACCGCGTTTAAATTGACTTTAAAAGAAAATTCAGTAATGTTGACACAATTATATAAATTGCTTACTTCGTGGTTAAATTTCGTATGATTTGTCCTCGGATGTATATTGATAGGTCACTTTTCCTTGGCAAATGAGGTGTAAGGTAATCTGTTGCAATCGAATGGTCTGGTGGATCTATTAGGGCGAGTGGACGGTGGCAGAGTAAACATATCGGGTGTCACTAGCCGAGCTGATAATTTACCTAATGTTGTGTAAAATGATAGGTCGAATAAAGAGAACGGAAATATCTGAGCCGAGTAATCGTGGTGTTTCAAAAGCATACATAGTACTTTAGAATTCCGTAGATGAATGCCAAAAATAGAATATAATGGTATATGTAAGAAGAAATATGCACAAATTTTGTCCGTCAGTCGCGACCACTGTATTCGAAAACTATTAGGACTAAATTGGGTACATACATACGTATATACTGTGAACCGCTATATGAACGTTTTTTAGCGAAATTAATGTTTTTTTTATCATGCATTCTATTCTGTGCATGCGCTGTTTGTAGATAGGGCTTTGAAAATGACATTAATACAATTTTTCCTCCAAAAGAATCGTTTGAAAGAAAGACAAACTTTCCAATAAAATATGTGTCATATTTTTTAATAAATAACAAAAAATTGTACTGTTATACGTGTCAGGTATATTCCACCGGTTCAGCTCTATCGGAATGATGATATTAATATTTGGAAATTTTACCAAGCGCTGACGATGGAAAACATATAAATTTGTTCCCCCTTCAAACTTTAAAATTATACGAGTAAAAAACTAAAAAACGTGTGCTGTATTTCCAAATAAAAACTTTCACAGAAAATTGGTTTGAATGAATTGGATTGTACTAATCATCAGTTTTAGGAAGTTTGCATTTTTCTTAAAACTTCAAATTTATATAACTTAGTTATATACCGGGTGAAATTGAAAACAATGCTCAAATTGAATGTGGAAGTTTGGTACACTTTATCGTTTTCATTTGTCATTTTAAGTCATAAAAAAACAATGTGTTTTTCGGGGGGTGGGTACTGACGAATTATGATCAAGAAAACACGAAAGAAATGTGTATTTTTCACTGTTTTTTTTTAATTGCCAAACTTAAACAAACGAGCATAGGCTCACCGTCATTAACACATCTGATTAGGTGGTAGAGTTTAGCAGCGACTCGTCTGGATTGGTACCACCGCCTTACCTATTCCTGCCGCCATAACGTCATGACGTGTTCCGGTTCGGAGGGTAAGGTAGCCGGTAAACTTACTTTTGCTCGAGGCCTAACATCCCGGCCTCAGGTTGGCAACGCACCATTACCACCTTTGGTGTCTCTAGGCGGCGTGAATTTCTTAACATCATGAAATCTGTCTACTTGTTTGCCTTCCAATATCATAAAAATAAAAAAATAAAAACTTAAGTGAAAAACAAAATTAAGTTTTGATTGCGAAAATTTTTAAAAAAAGGAGTATAATGGAACATTCAGTGAAACATTCATTGCTACTTACATATGTTATAGGTATGTACATAAATATCCCTGGACAAACTTAATCTAACCCCAAAATAAGCAAATTATATGCTTGTGTTACGGGTGTTAGTCAACGAGTCTAATACTTAGAAATACCAGAATACCAGAATTAAATAAATAAACACTAGATCCGGAAATTCAGATATCTAAATGATCATAATCTAAATCTTTACCACAGAGGCGATCAGTGTGTACTACGTAATATGAACGACGTAGATGTAACAGCCATAAATTGACCGAATTCATAGTATTTTTTATCGAATAACAGACAACACTAATTGAGTAAAATTTACGAAGAGAGTACAAGTTCATATTACAAAGGCGGGAAGTTCATAATACGTGGTAAGAAAATCTACCGTTAATGAAATTCCGGGAAAACGATACGCCTGCTTTATACACTCGAAATAATTCATTACTAAAAAAGCAAAACCGAATTCCTCAAAAAATCACACAGATTAGTATTTCAATTCGGAATCCAAAACTCAGTCGGACGGTGTACTTACTACTACTAGTTACTACTAGTCATTGAGTACATATTTACTCAATAAAAGAATATAGTTTGAATCACAATGTAATAGAAACTATAATAGCAGGTTGAACCTAGGAGTAACTACTAGTTTAGTCTATGTTTATTAATAACAACAAAGTGAATCCAATTTACGATTATGGCTGTTTTCCATTGAAATGGTAGTAAACAGAAGATTTTCTTATATTTTGTTACCGAAAAAATAGGAACCAGCACTATATTCGTACTACAATACCTAGATTTAAATCTTCGATGTTTTTTCATGAATACTTAAAAAAAATATTAAATAAATTTTGTCCGAAAATTGCTTTGTATTCGGACTAAGTATTTCGCCTTGAAAGTTACAATTATTCAGTCAACAAATAAGAGTCACCCTTAAATAATAAACAATCTATAATTTGGTTTTGGACTACAATATCTAGCTATAGTCACAATGAGTTTATTATTAGAATTATTTTGTAAAAAACTAAGTTTTCAACTCTTGATGATTTTTATATTTGATATTTTCCATCGTCGGCGCTTGGTAAAACTTCCAAATATTCCTATTTTTAAATGAAGAAAAACTTGTACTGTTTTACGTATCACTTATAATTCATTATTTTATAAATAGCCTACCGGTTTCGCTTATGACAGCATCATCAGGGCAGGGCCAGAACTTTTACTAATTTTATGTTTGAAACTAAGTTTAAGTTCTACCACTTGATGATTTTTGTTACAAAATTATTACTTTTTAAGTTATTCGCTAAAACCGCTTTAATTGTTTAAAACATTTTAATTTTTTTACTGGTGGATAAATTGAAAATTATATTCTGTCAGAAGAAACTCATAGAATAAACGTTTACCCATCACCGAACTTTATTTAAATAGAAATCCATCCTCGGAAAGAGCAACCCCCAAAGTAAGAAGCCACCGACGCCGACGGGTTAATCTTTATAGAGGTTAAGGAGATCTTAAATCAAAATGTTTATTAAAATCAAAATCATGTAATGTAGTAGAATTTTGGCCCATGAAGGTACTTGACCAATATTTTTAAATAAACAAGAAAAGAAAGAAAATATATTTATTTGTGGAATATGCTTGTTGAAGTTGTTACAAAATTATATAAGCATGGTGTGCAAAAATTGTAATTTTTAATATTGATAAAAAGTAATTATTTAATTATATACATAATGTTTTAATGTTTATACAAAAAAATAGTTTTATATTTATTACAATTTGAATTATGAATAACAAACAATTTTAAAATGTAAATAAATGTAACCCTGTCTACCGTAAACTACCAACGTTTCCAAACTTAGCTATTCAGAAGAAGAAACAGCAAAATAAACTCCCCGGCAGCCAGGAAGTTTATGGGTTATTTTAATAGTAACTAGTGGAGCAAACAAATTTGGGTCGTAACTATGAATATTGTTTTTCTTTTCATATGAACCTTCTCACGACTATAAAAAAATACCAACATTGGTCCATCCGTTCACGAGTGATGACGACCAAGGTAAGCAGAGATTGATTTTGATACTATAATATATTGAATATAATATAAAATAAATATATATTCCTAAAAAAAGTTTTTTTTATGATATTAGAAGGCAAACAAGCAGACGGATTTGAATGGTAAGAAATGACGGATGGTAAGAAATTAACGCCGCCTAGAGACATCAAAGGTGGTAATGATGCGTTGCCAGCCTGAAGCCGGGATGTTAGGCATCCAGCAAATCTAAGTTTACCGGCTATCTTACTCTCCGAATCTGAACAGGTCAACAGCAAGTGATGACGTTATGGCGGTAGGAATAGGTTAGTCAGTGTTACCTATCCGGGCGAGTCGCTGCGAAACTAATACCGAAAACACCTAGTCAGAATTCACGCTGCTTGTGACGGTAGGTTCAGCCACTTTACACAAATTGAATTTAACCTAAAGTAATAAGTAAATTATATGCTTGTTTTATGGGTGTTAGTCAACGGTTGTAATACATTGAAAAAAAATGTATCTTCACGCCCATATCCCCGAAGAGGTAGGCCGAGGTACAACCAAGGCACCCACGACTAGCCGAAGACACTAAGTCCCACATTGTGATAGGTGGCAAGCCTATCGCCAACTGGGCACATTTTCAATCCCGACCAACATTTTTTATCAGAAAATTGGAAAAATCCAATTTTCTTTGTGTTGGCCGACTCGGGATTCGAACCCGGGACCTCATGCAGTCAAGTCCAACACCCGGACCGCTAGACCACAGAGGCGATCTACATTGAGGTCCTTAAATAGATAACAGAATAAATTTAATAACACCCAGACCCGGAAATGCAGTATCTAAATGTTCATCACACATATGCCTGTCGGGAATCGAACCTGTGCCTCACGGTTAGTGCAATTAGTGTGTAATATTAACATTAGTCTTCTATCACGATATCATTATAAGGAGGTAGTTCGCATTACATAGGTTCCCCATCCATCTCGCGTGACCCCAGCCTAACACGGAGTATCGGAAAGTAACTCTAGACTCGCTTTGTTTCGCGCCAGACGTTATAATGAGAGTCGAACTAATGAATACCTAATACGAAGTTTCACAAACTCCGGATGTAAACCTGTATTAATTTTATACTGCACAACCGACTTCAATATCTCTTGCATCTGAGGTCCCAATATTAAGAGTACATCTTCACCAAAGTAATATGATAGGATCCTTTACCATTTACTTGTAAAAATATGCATATATGTAGCGTATCTCAAGCATGCACCGCACAGCCATACCAGACTGGAACACGACAATAGCGAAAACTGATAATATGGCGACAGGAATACGTAAGAAGGTGCTACCAATTCAGGCGGTCTTACACATCTCAAGCATGTACCGCACAGCCATACCAGACTGGAACACGACAATAGCGAACACTGATAATATGGCAACAGGAATAGGTAAGAAGATGCTACCAATGCAGGTGATCTTACACATTATGAGTAGTCCACAAAGATAGAGGTACTTGGGAATATATGAAATAGCTATTCTTCAAACGAGCCTAAAACGAACACAGGGAAAACAGTGTTTGGAATGCATGTTAAAACCTCGCGATTAGCAACAATATAAAAAAAAACTGTTTGGAATTCTTCCGTGCACTAACTAAACATAACCCGCTAACTAAAAAAGAGTAATGTTTAAGTTTGAGGTCTGAGTGTATGTGTGTGTCTGTGTCATAACTTGAATGAACGGATGGACCGATTTCGATGCGGATTTTTGTTTGACGGCTGATGTGATCGAGACGTTTCTGAGCAATATTTTTATTTTAGTGTTATAAGTTATCGCTATCTTCATTCAACGGAAGTAATAGCAAAAGACAAAACGTTTTGCACTGGCAGATTTGTATGTACTATGACATTTTTCTAGGCGTTTATTCTTCACCTTCGAATATTATGGCTAAAGCCGTAAATATTATGCGCCGACGAATTCGACATTCTTTAAATGGTTTATTACCTTGTTTTTAATTTTTGAAACATGAATCTAATACTAATAATATATACAAATAAATAAAATTGGGCTGTTTGTTTGTAATGTTAAAATGCATATGAATGTATACACAGTACTCATACCAAAATACAACTTTTTTACCATTGTTGTCTGATTGTCTGTTGCTCTGTTCGGTTGTTCCGGCTAAGCTCTGAATCGGCTGTATCGATGTTGAAGGTATTTTCTTTGTCACGTAGCTAACGTACTAAGGAGTAACTTAGGCTACTTTAATTTTAAAGAATTTTTAAAAGAAGGAAAACAACTTGTTAAATTCCACGCGGATGAATTTAGTCACTACATACTTAGTATAAAACAAAGTCGCTTCCTCTGTCCCTATGTTTCTTGGCACGCTTAAATCTTTAAAACTACGCAACGGATTTTGGTGCGGCTTTTTTAATAGATAAAGTGATTGAAAAAGAAGGTTTATATGTATATTTCATAAACGTGCGAAGTCGAGGTGGGCCGCAAGTGTTATATAAATTTAAACAATGTGCGTCAGAATCCCAGCAACATGCGATATTAATCTCATACATAATTCTATACAAAATATCCCACAACCCTGCACACACAACCACCGTCTCCCATTTCATCTCCGATATCCGTCAATCGATTACATTTCACATGCCTCTCATTATAACGTCTGGCGCGAAACAAAGCGAGTCTCGGGTTACCTAGCGTTACTCCGTACTCCGTGAAACGCAGGGGTCATGCGAGATGGATACTTTCGGGAACCTTTGTAATGCGAACTATGCTCTTCTGTATTTTAATATTGGGATTGAAAATAGATTATTTAGGACCGCTTGCACTTTCCTAGTGATACTGACTTCGATTAACAATATAATGTAACGTTGTGTCAAATTTTGTGTCGAAAATATCGACTTAATCATCTTTTTTTTTTTTGGAATGACTAATGTGTTGCCAACCTCGCGGTTTTTACAACTTCACCGGGCTTTGCTTAATCATCATCATAATATAAATACGAAAAGCGAAAACTTTGGACCCCTTTTTACGAAAATTGCGAGAACAGAAGAGTATGAAATTTGATACACTTATAGTTTATGTGTAGGAGAAGTGCAGAACGCTAGTGTTTTTTAATAATAATTCTTATAAAGTGCATTTAATCGAAAAATAAAAAATTACACATAATACTTACCATGCATTTGACACACACAAACAAATAATATATTGATGATAAAGATAAAAGATCACAGATGGCACACAAACTATATTCATAAAGTTTGGAAATAAAGTAGTCAGTCTTGATAAATGAAGATGGCGCTCGTATGAAAAAGAAATTAAATTTATTATGGTCGATTTAGGCCCTAAGACCACTTTCATCCATAAAAAAATCCATTGTTTATGATTGTTCTAAAAATGTTTATGATTCAGTCAGGAAAATTATGTTTGATAAAAGAAGATTGCTTTATGTACGTTTTCCTTAATGGATTTTCAGACACGCAGTAGTTTTGAAAAATCCACGTTGTAAAGAATTCTGAATCAAGGATTAAAGTGGACATAAGAGTGCAAAAAGATCCATCAATGTATTTTTTATGGATTAAAGTGGACTTAGGGGATTTAGGCGTGGGCAGCCTCTAGTAACTCATTAAAAGACAATTAATGACTTATACATTAAATTTAGTTTTCATTAAAACTAGAATTTATGTAAAGCACTAGCTTAAGCGTGCATCTTTGCCCACATTATTATAAGTCTTCTTTTAAATCAATGGTCCGTTTGAACTTGACTGGTTTTTCAAACGTGTTGGACACAATCTATCAATGGATTATCAAAATTGATGGCATCGTTATTCTGTGATATGGCCGATAAATATAATTATTTTCCCGTATTGGTCCGGGTCTCCTGTTTAAAAAAGACCTTCCTGTCAGGCAACTTGTCGCTCGTCGGTCCGGAGGTAAGGGTAGTCGGTAGATTTTCACAATTAGCATACCGTTTCGGTTGCAAGACAGTGACGCATCTACAATTAAGGGGCCATGTATGCTAAAATACGTCAGCAATAGACTGTTTTTTTCATACAAAGCAATAATGGATCTTGGCGACAAAAATACACAAGATTAACATTAATATGCTTTATAAGACTAGTGTTTCCAAAACACGATTCATATCCCTTTGCTCGATAGAAAAAAATCAAAAAGTTAACCCTTCTTTGAAAGCAAAACCCATCTGTCTACATCAATTATGAAAATATCTACACCAGATTTAACATAAACATAGATAAGTATTATATCTAAAAGATAACTGTTTCAGTTTTTATATTTTTTTTTCAAATTACTTTTATAGTGTCAAAAATAGTGATTTGGCGCTTAAGACATTTATTTTAGAGCGCAATATTTCATAATAATCATTGAACGGGGGAGTGCGCTGATTGGCTCTTCTGGCTGACTAAGTATGGGGCCTTAATAGCCCACGGTTATCTCTTAACATCAAGAGAACCGTGCGCTTATTCGCTATCTTATCACATCGAAAAAAAACTTGCGATATTAAAAGTGAAGATGTGTATAACTGTTTAACATTTTACCCGTCATTGTCATGACCCCATGAATGTAACTTGAACTGTCTCCAACAAATCCACATCTTTTAACCTTTATTTGTAATCTGATCTATCAAACCTCGATCTCAAATGTTAAAATCCTTAATGCGTCGTAGGTATATGAATATTTTATAAGCAAACAAGTTTTTAGCTGATAGAAAAATGCAGTTTCAAAAGATAGCTTACATGAGAGCATAAGGCAGGGGACAGACTAACAAACAAAGAGTACAAACGTCATTCTTTCTCTTTTTTTCGTTCTTCAGAGCGAATGCTGTCGTTATTAGATTCAGTTAACCCGGACTATTTTCTCCGTGGGGCTCCTTTGTAGAATAGACCAACTGCCTTCCTGCTAGGCAGCTCGTAAAAGGCGAGTATAGGCTTACCGTCACTAAGACCGTGACATCTGACAAGGTGGTAGAGTTTCGCAGCGACTCGCCCGAATCGGTACCACTGCCTTATCTATTCCTGCCGCCATAGCGTCAATGCTTGCCATTATCGTGTTCCGGTTCGGAAGATAAGGCAGCCGTTAAACTTAATTTTGCTCGAGTATCTAGTCAGCAGTTAACTTACAGATAACCAGAATAAAGTTGTTGATATGTTATGGCGATTGAACTAATTGCCAACCCTGTTGTCGTATACTTACTAGGTTTCTGAAAGAATTACCTACTAATTTGAAAAATCCAATTACGGATATAACGAAATATTTTATCATTTCCATAGTGATCCTTCAGATCTTATGAATAAATAAAAAGTTTTGAAAAACATAATAGTCAATCGAGAGACGTCATTAATAACGACGATTGTATTTTATGAGAGGAAAGTTAAATATCTGAAAGAGAAATATCTACCGGCATCAAAGAGTTCTGCGATGAATGAAACAGTTGCCCCCTTACTAATAAAACTTACGCGCCCATTGATCTGGTGTGTAACTTCACTTTTGCTAACAAATAATGAAGTTACACACCAAATCAACGGGTGCGTAAGTTTTATTTTATTAGTAAGGGGGTTTCAGTAGAACAAGCAAAATTTAGGCTATAATAATAATAAAAACTCTTAATTGTACAACAAAAACATATTAAAAGCAACTATTACAAAAGCACGTAGATTATTTATACAAATGGCGGTTTTATCGCTAATAAGCGATTTCTCCCAAACAACCAGTATTCAGAAAAAGAAATATACAAATAAGGAAAAAGTACAACATTAAAAAAAGAAAGAAAATACAATACATTAATACATAAAATAAGTAACAACTAAGTATCTAATCTAGTTACAAAATAAAGCAAAGTAAATAATTAAATATCAAAAGATATACATTACGGTAAATATTTGCCATAATCTAGAACCCGACAGTGAAAACATTCCCCGATGCACGCTACGACTGTAATGACTTAAGGTAAAATTCCTTTACCATTTTCTTAAAAACGTTTTTACTTTCTGCCTGTCTTATTGCTACAGGGAGAGCGTTCCAAAGTTTTGTAGCTTGTACCGTAAAAGAAGTCTTATAAAATTTTGTATTATGCTCTGGAATTTTTAATAAGAGTCTTTTAGCAGGCCGTTGAGAATAGTGATCTTCATTTAAAAAATTAAATCCGTCTTTAAGATAATCAGGTGTATAAGGGTTAAATAATATGTTGAAAAGGAAGTTCAAAGTACGTACATTCCTGCGAAAACGAATAGGTAACCACTTAAGTTTCGCTCGAAATGAAGAAATGTGGTCATATTTACGAAGTCCGTATATGAACCGTATAGCAAAGTTTTGAAGGCGCTCAAGCTTATCAAGTCGATTTTCAGATAAATTTAAAAAACTAGTATCAGCATAGGCTATATTGTCCGCTAGTATTTTTCGAGGAAACCTAGCCTATATCCTCGTACTTAGCTGTAAAAATGTAACCCAATCACCCTCCAACTTTTCGTAATTACGACACGTTGCTAGTTGAAGGAACCCTAAAAATATTAAGGGCTAACATTTCAAATCCCCGTTTGTTTTGATAAAGGTTTCACGTTTAGAGCGAGTCGAGAACATGAACCAGCCATAATTAATGTTCGTCTCCACTAGCCCCGTCATCCGACACCGTTTACGTCAGTCCTGCCGTTCGTTCCGCGTAACATGACGCGTCTGACAACATTACTTTTTACTACCGCTTTTCAAATATACGATCCTAAATAATACAGTCTATCTAAAAGCAAAACTTTAATTAACAGCTTTCGCTAGTCGTCGCTTGTGATTTTTGTTTTCACTTAACAAGTATGAAGTAAGGGCTACATGTTTCGCGATGTATCTTTATATATACCTAAGTGTTGATATTAAAGATGCATCTAATCCAAAATATCGGCGATAACGCGAATTTTCAGATATATCTGAATTGGCAATAATAAATTTCTCGTATTGGCCAGAGTCCCTGTGTAGAATAGACATGTGCTTCCTTCCTGCTTGCCTGCTACAAGACGCGAACTTAGGTTCAATGGTTATTATGTAATCATATAACATACTTACAGTATTCGTTTATATAAATTATGACTAAGTTGTACATTTATGACGTCGATAAGAGTATACTATTATGTACCTACATCGAATAAACTGATTTGATTTTATTATTCTCCCGTGTTGGTCCGGGATCCTTTGTAGAATAGACCATCTGCCTTCCTTGCCAGGCAGCTCGTAAAAGGCGAGCAAAGGTTCACCGTCACTAACACCGTGACATCAGACTAGGTGGTAGAGTTTAGCAGCGACTCGCCTGGATTGGTACCACCGCCTTACTTATTCCTGCCGCCATAACGTCATGACGTGTTCCGAGGGAAATGAAGCCGGTAAACTAGCTTTTGCTCGAGGCCTTACATCCCGGCCTCAGGTTGGCAACGCACCATTACCACCTTTGGTGTCTCTTGGCGGCGTGAATTTCTTAACATCAGGAAATCCGTCTGTTTGTTTGCCTTCCAATATCATAAAAAAAAGATTACCAACAAGAAAACTGTTCCTAGGATCCAGCAGTTTGTACACTTACGGCCAATGTTAATAATATTTCTCTAAAGATGGATTTCAAGCAATCTAGATAGCTGCGTATCCGCCAGCCTATCCTATACCTAATAGCCAAATTTATCCTGTCCACAGATATGTTATTGGCAAGCGATAATATAAAAATTGATCAAAATGTCAATCTTGGACAACAGTTTTGGATTAGGATTGATTATTAATATTGGCCGTTAGAGATCTACCGCCACAAAATACTATCTTGGTCCGGTTCAAAGGGTGTCGCCGGTAGACTTCCCATATTAGGCGAAGCACCCCGGCTAAATGACATCGACACATCTATAATATCATCTAGGTGCCTATAGGCTTGGTAGTCTCTTATTATCAGTAGAGCCGAGTGATTATTCGCTGTCATATTAATAATTACTGAAGCGCTACGATGCATCGCAATTTGCTGTTTATTATTATCATTCTTTCTTTCTTTCTTTAGGTTTTGGCGTTCACGTTAGTATTTAGCCATTAGTCAAGTAAATATTTGCATCAAATTTTATATCAATTTCAATTATTTTAATTAGTCATCAGTCATAAGTCGTCAGGAAGTCATGTCAGGCTCTTGGGTAAAGCGATGGCCTGTTTACTGTGTACTGTGGCAACGAGGAAATACACGATACGCTAATTTCTTCATGATTATTATATTTGTGCACTTTCACTGAACAAAATTGCACAAAATGCCACTAAAATTGACTAACTTCACTCAATATCAACACGAAATTCAATAATTATGAAAAAACTTCGACCATCTTTTCTTTCGATGGCGCCAAAACTCTCATTTTTATAATTAGAAATAAATATTATTATATTAGTAGGTAGGAGAAACTATGAGTGTTACTTGACACAGCTTTTGTATATTTTTTTAAATCTACATTTTTCATTGTTCACAACTCGTTGGTATTTTTTATATACTAGCTTCCGGTACCTACCGGTATCGTATTTTAACCGACTCTCAAAAAGGAAGAGATTCTATTTTGAACTTTCATTTTTTAATTTAAAACCGACTTGTCGGTTGATGACGACTAAAGGTTTTAGAAAGATAGGTTGGGATGATTCCGAGGTGATCCTGTTTTATCATCATAAGCCGAATAGTGGTTTTGAGTTCCTTATACTTTATATCTAATGCACAAGTCTTTTTTTTAAATTATTTATGTAATTTTTTTCAAAAAAATATGTCTCACAACCAGGGCACGCTCAACACTAACCGAAGACACTAATTCCCACGATGTAATAGGTGGCAAGCTTATCGCCCACCGGACACATATCCAATCCCGGGCAAAGTTATTTTTATAAGAAAATTTAAAAAAACACATTTCCTAATTTTTTTGTTACCCGATTCGGAGTCGAACCCGGGACCTCTAAAAGACAAGTCCGACGCCGGACCGCTAGAACGCAGAGGCGATATCCTTATTAATTATAATTCAAAATCTTTACGCCCATATACTCGAAGAGGTAGGCATAGGCGCAACCAGGTGGCGAGTGACACCACAACCACAATGTGATAGGTGGCGAGCCTATCGCCAACCGGGCACATATCCAATCCCGAGCAATTTTTTTTATAAATAAATTGGAAAACCCACATTTTCTTTTAGTTGCCCGAGCCGGGATTCGAACCCGGGACCTCATGAACCCAACACACTTAGACCGCTAGACCCCAGAGGCGAAAACCTTGGTGTGGGACCATCTGGGAATAATTTTGTAATGTTTCGAAAAAAGAATGATCATATCTCAACGAGTTTGGAGTTGGTTTTGTACTTTTGATGTGCTTAATTATTTAAAGTATGTATCGATGTAAAATTAGTCAACGATTCGTAATGTTGTTGAGCTACAATGCACAAGTATTCATGAAGATATTAGCGCATAATGCATTTTCTGGACTACGCTAAATCTGACTCCATGGGCAAAAGTAAGGATGCCACCCCACACGACTGACTATTGACTATCGGCCAATATTAATAATCAATCCTAATTCAAAACTTGCTGTCCAAGATTGATATTTTGATCCATTTTTATGTTATCGCTTGCCAATAACATATCTGTGGACAGGATAAATATGGCAATTAGGTATGAGATAGGCCGCCGGATACTCAGCTATCTTGATTGCTTGAAATCCATTAGATTGAGATACATTATTAACATTGGCCGTATGACGTCTGATTTTTAATAATTTAAGGGCGACTTTAAGAAATTGTGAGATAACTCGATCCAAATTAACTAAACTTAACTAATGTCAGTTGCATACGTCATTGCCAAATAAATAAATATCACTGGACAAGTCACACAAATTGAACCTAACCCCAAAGTTAGCAAATTATATGCTTGTCTTATGGGTATTAGCCAACGATTCTAACAGATAGAAATACCAGAATATATTTAATTAACACCCAGACCCGGAAATGCAGACATCTAAATGTTCATCACACAAATGCCTGCCTCTGTCGGGAATCGAACCCGAGCCTCGCGGTTGGTCGATGTAGTTAGACGTGTACGCTAGCCACTCGTCGACCAACGAGGCGGTCCCAAATATTTTTATTTATTGCTCAAT
>NJDC01002870.1:16307-28903 GCA_002245475.1 Calephelis virginiensis | reverse complement strand
GGTTCTTATTACTCCAACGAGAACCAAAATGTTGACGGAGTTGTTGAAGCCTCTAGATCCGCTGGTAGTGAGTTAAGGAATTCCTAGAATGATCCTGGTATATAGGGTGTAAATAAAATTGCGTGCCATACTTACAGAGGTGATTCTACTGATGAAACTGAACAACTTTCTCCAAAGAAAAGGGAAAAGAAAAAGTCATCTCAGATGCACAAGAAATATACCCTAAAAAAAGAATGAAAAAATGAGCGACAAAAAATACTCGTATAATCCTATTTCCTATTAATATTATAAATGCGAAAGTTTGTAAGTATGGATGTATGGATGTTTGTTACTCTTTCACGCTCGAATGGCTGAACGGATTTGTCTGAAATTTGGAAGACAGATAGATTGTGACCTGGATTAACATATAGGCTATTTTTAATCCAGATCGCACACCGGGTTTCTGTGAAAACGCGGGCGAAGCCGCAGGTAGCAGCTAGTAATATCATAAGCAACCTACAAAAAGAAATAAAATCCCACAAAAACATTTCAATGTTGCCAAGACGAAACCATATAACTCACACTGTCAAAAAGTAATCAGATCTCGTGTAGAGCCAAGTTTCTAGCCCTACATGCCCAGCCCTAAATCGATAAGCCCTAATTTTACACTCAATTTAACGGAAAATTCAACAGCCATAGCTCGTACCGCGTAGTTCGTACCGCGTAGCAGAGTTTTTCCGCTATAATCTCGTGGGCGTGCAAACCGTGGACTTAACTGGTAAGTACGCGATACGAGATCTGATTACTTTTTGACAGTGCGAGCTATATGGTCTCACTTGGCAATATTTAACATGAAATGTTTTTGTGGGATTCATTATTTTATAAATTGCCTACCGGTTTCACTCATGACAGCGTCCGGGCTAGAACTTAACTGTTTAAGTGTTTCTTTATTTAAAAATATGAATATTCGGAAGTTTTACCAAGCGCCGACAATGGAAAATATCAAATATGTTTTGTATCATTTTTAACATCCAAGTTGAAATAGTTGTTTAAACATTTAATTAAATTAATATTTTTTACATCACATAAATTGATACAACCAAACCGGAAACCCCAAGCGATTCCGAATCGAATCATTTTACGTTTGCGTTGTTTTAAACTTTAAAGTTTGATCAATTCTAAAAATTGCGGTTGTAAAATAACTTTAGAGTGTACCTTTTGTAAAATATAATCACTTGTTTTGAACTTCTAATGTTCGGCACATCAAATTTTGTTTTTTCGAATACTAGGCGGTAAAGTTTTGCAGCACCTCGCTCGGGTTGGTACCACCGCCTTATCTATTCCTAACGTCAGTGCTTGCCGTTACGTGTTCCGATTCGGAGGGTAAGGTAGCCGGTAAACTTACTCTTGCTCGAGGCCTAACATCCCGTCCTTAGGTTGGCAACGCACTATTACCACCTTTGGTGTCTCCAGGCGGCGTGAATTTCTTGTAATCAGGAAAACCGTCTGCGTCTTTTTTTGTGATATTGAAGGAATATATTAGGATAAGGAAGGCTGTTTGCCTAGAGTTGAATAGACGAAACGTAAGTAAAAGCCTTATTAAAAGCCAAACCTTATAAAAATCTCGTGTTAAGATTTTTGTTGTTTTTGAATGGCTAAGTGTCTAATTTCATTTGAATTCATACACTAGCAGAGGGGTTGTTCACGTCAAAAACTGTAGTAAAAATCCCTTATCTGACGTCACAATGTGATAAGCCCTAGCTATACATACATTTTGCTTACTAGCTGAGCCGATAATCGCCTTTCTAACTATGGGCATAGTTTTTTTTATATGAACCTTAACTAATATAAAAAAAGAATTAGCAAAATCCATACTTTGGGGTTACCTTAATTTGTGTAATTTATTTATTTAATGATGTCACATCTCTGAAGACTAAAAAATCAAAAATAAATGATAGTTTAAAAAACTTACAAAGTCGCTTTAATATCTTGCTGAACTAAAAAATAGAAAATAACTTGTCGTAATAAGATGGTCGCAGTTTTCCCTAATTAATAAATCTTGTATTAATTATGAGTAAAATTGGTTAATTTAGGTGATAATTAGTCTAATTTTGTTTAGTTCAAGTGCACAAGTGTAATGTTTATGAAGAAATTAGAGTATCGTTTATTTCCTCGTTGCCACCAAATCTCCCAAAATGAGCTTGAGTAAGGAGGTCACCTCATTACTCAAGACCCTGACATGACTTTGTACATAGTGACTTATGACTGTTAATAAGACTTAATTAATACGGAAGACATAGCAGCATGGCCTAAAAGTAGCCTTAGCCGGCCCCAGAAAGGGACAAATTACCTAATAAATAAATAATACTAGATAAAAAAATAATTAATTGTTTGCGTAACACAACTAATACACAATTGGTAGGTACAGCTCATTCAAAAAATGAGGGCGCCTCTGTCTTCAACATGACAACTCTACGATACCTTGAAAGTTCCACTAGGAGTAAATTACTTTTAGATGAAAGGTCATTTTAATCATGTTAATCACAAAATTTACAATCTTGTGTATAATTATTTTATCTAAATTCCGTTAAATACTTTTTGAACATATAAATGACTTCTCCAGTCCCACTACAAATACGTGCTTGTTTATAAATGTCTGAATTAAGTATGTGAAACCTGGCAAAATTTGCAATAAACGGAATAAAGTCGAAAAATGTTTACAAAATCTTGAGAAATGTGACCATACCAATAAATACTCCTAGCGGAGGTTGTGACTTGTGACGTGTTCTCATCGTGTTGCCAGATAGGGAAAAAAGTTAGTTCCAATATAATTAATTTCTACTCTTTTTAAACGGACTGGGGTGTAACCTTATCCTCTTAAAACAGTGTTATTTCAATCATACTAATTGTCATCAGAGAAAGACAACCTCATGGCGTATATCATAAATTTGCTTATAAAAGCGAATATTTAGCAAGATGAAAATAATACTGCTATAAGCGTTCATGGTAGACCCAGTGTATTGCTTTAAAATAAGACTAGGAGTTTTGGCGCCATCAAGAGAAAAGATGATAGAAGTTTTTTCATAATTATTGAATTTCGTGTTAATATTGAGTGAAATTAGTCAAAATTGGTGGCATTTTGTACAATTTTGTTCAGTTAAAGTGCACAAATGAAATAATCATGAAGAAATTAGCGTATCGTATATTTACTTGTTGCCATCAAATCTCATTGAATGAGCTTGAGTAATGAGGCCACCGCTTTACCCAAGAGCCTGACATAACTTGCTGACGACTTATGACTGATGACTAATTATAATTGAAATAAAATTAGATGCAAATTTCTTTTTTTTTTTTTAATTAGATGCAAATTTCTACTTGACTAGTACACATAACTCGATGTTGACTAATGGTAAAATACTAACGATAACGTCAAAACCTCAAGAAACAAAGAAAAGAAATAAGAGTAGAAAAAGTCAGATGTCTGCGATGATGTGTGTGATATTGTTTTTGTCAATACAAGCTTAAATAATACCTTCTAGGCATTTACACGGCTGATACCTACTGGTCTGTCGATCGACTCCGAAGTAATGAGACCCGTTGGTAATACAACACCGGGCTAAAAGCCGACATTCCTAAAACGTTGTTATCAAGTTACACGGACTTTGAATATGATTCTGGTTACTATATATGTACTATTACGTAGTATATAATAAATTATGTTTAAACATTATATTAAAATACTTTTGCGTGATACTTACATAAAACAAAAAATATAGTGGAATGAAACCTAATGAAAGAGGAATTACGAGCGATCTGATATAGAGAAGTTGATTGGTGGGTTTCCGAAGTTAAAAAAAAATTGTCTCGATTACCGCCAAAACTGTGAGTAGGTACTATGGAAAACAGTTGTAATAAAAAGATCTATAACTTTTGTATTTACGTTGAATATTAAACAAACTGGAAAAATTGAAATAACCAATTTTTGAGTTCCATGTGATTTTTTTTACCTTTATTAATGGCTTCGGCACTAGTCAAGAACATGTTCCTTTTTTTATGACATTGGAAGGAAAATTGTAAGAAAAATTGTAAGAAATTCACGCCGCCTAGAACCACTAAAGGTGGTAATGGTGCATTGCCAACGTGAGGCCGGGGTGTTAGGCGTCGAGCAAAAGTAAGTTTACCGGCTACCTTACCCTCCGAACCGGGACACGTCAACAGCAAGCACTGACTTTGTGGCGGCAGGAATATTCAAGGCGGTGGTACCAATCCGGGCGAGTTGCTACGAAACTCTACCACCTAGTAGGATGTCACGTTGCTAGTGACGGTAAGCCTATGCTCACCTTTTACGAGTCGCTAGCAGGAAGGCAGAGGGTCTATTCTGCATAGGAGCCCGGACAAAAACAGGGGGGGGGATTCGTATTTATAACAAATCATAATTTGATTTAACTATTGAGACACTTTTGGAACTTACTACTATTAAGATGAATTATATTTTGAGTAACACAATACTTATTTGTATGAGTAGCACTCGTCCATTCGCAAGGACTTCGAAGCGTTATAATAACCATGGGTAAGTAGCCAAAGTAAACCAAAAGTAATAAAAGACATTTCTGAAACGTTGTCATCAAGTTACATGGATTTTGAATTTTCCCTGTGGTGGTGGTAATAAAATATCGTATAATATGTTTCGGATAAACTTTAAAATTACTGAATCGATTTTGATGAAATTTCTTAACTACCTATATGTGATTGCGGTTTTGATTACTGTGGGTGCGGTGTTTGTTTGCTTCTTTACTATAATATATCCAATGGCAAATCATGAAATTTTAGTTTGCTAAAATTACATGATTTTACATAAAAGTACATAAAAGAACACTTTATCAAAAGCAATCGCCTAAGTGTATTAGAATTTTTAGAGATGCATGCGTTAATGGCTAGATCAACTGTGTCCAAATTCGGATACCGACAGACAAAAGTTTAAAATTTGTGCAAAGTCGCAGTAAACTCCTAGTTACTATAGGTATTACAGAAAACTATTTAATAATTTGTTTAGTGATCAAAACCTTTCTTTTCGTTAACGCGTCATTGCACGGGGTGTAGGGAAAACACACTACACCTTAAGGCCCCATACTTAGTCAGCCAGAAGAGCCAATCAGCGCTCTTCCCCGTTCCACGATTACTATGAAATATTGCGCTCTAAAGTAAATGTCTTAAGCGCCAAATCACTATTTTTGACACTATGAAATTAATTTGAAACAAAATATATGAATTGAAACAGTTATCTTTTAGGTATAATACTTATCTATGTTTATGTTAAATCTGGTGTCGATATTTTCATAATTGAAGTAGACAGACGGGTTTTGCTTTCAAAAAAGGGTTAACTTTTGATTTTTTTCTATCGAATAAAGTGAAATGAATCGTGTTTTGCAAACACTAGTCTTATAAAGCATATTGAGTATTTTTGTCGCCAAGATCCATAATTGCTTTGTATAAAAAAACAGTATATTGCTGACGTATTTTAGCATACATGGCCCCTTAAAAGCCTCTTGATCGGGCTTAGATTCGATTTCCGATAGAGATAACGATTTGTGTGAATAAATCTGTACTTCTTGGGCTAATTAAATTTTAATCGGTGTTAACTTTCATACCAGAAGCGAATACTTACAAATACGTTTCTTTGTGAAATGTAGTAAATTAGTTAGTTATTTATTATTATACTGTACATTTCGCTAATCATGTGGCATATGAATATCTATACATATATAATGATTAATATTACTTTTTAAAATTCAACATAATATTAAGAAACAAATTTGTATTAGGTACTACACGCATTATTTGATCATACATTTTTTTGATTATTATATTAGTGTCATATTTATTTAATATAAGTCTCATTATTAAGGAATTCGTCTATTGTTTTTAAAATTGAAATGAGCCACTTTTTAAAACTTTTTGAACGGTAAAGTTATCTTTTTTTTAGGCAATGCAATAAAAACTTTGATACACATTGCATAACAATGCTTATGAAAAATTGCCGTTTTAGGCTTATTATTAAAAACAGTTTCTGAGGATCTCCAAAACTCTCCATTAAAGTACATATTATCTTTTCCTGATTAAAATATTTCCTTGTTTATTTGTAATAATTAAGGCATCTCCATTATGTACATGCAAGGAAGTTTTTGTATTTAATAATTAAATTACGCAATGATTTGTTTTGTTTGTCATTTCACGTCACAACGTAGCGATGTTTTATATGCTTATGTTTTTGGAAGACGTGGAAAAGGATACTGAAAAGTGACATTATATTTTTATCGCGAGTGAACTATATGTTTATACAATATGTGTATTAAATAGTGGGTGTAGCGACCGGTATCATACATAATGAGATAAGTTGGACAAGTTTTTTATACTCTAAATCAAATATTTTTATGCCGCTAAAAAGTTTTTTACGTCAAAAACGGAAACATTGAGTTTCTAAAACTTTTTTTATTTCATTTGAAATTTAACAAAAATCCAAACTGTAAAAAATATAGTAAACTATATATATAAAAAATACTGCTTTTTTTATTTTCTTAAAAACTTATAACATTATTTAACATTTACCTATTGTAAAGGTTGTTTTATTAAAGGCAATGTTAAAATAATTTTCAAATTCGAGTTGCAAAGACACATTAAAGTTAAAACATTCCATTTGGTATATGAGCCGGCGGCATCGTGTAACCAAACGGTAACATGATCCTGCGTTTTTTCAACGACACACGATATTCTGTAAATATAATAAAAGTACATTTACAATGAACGTTTATTTTATGTGTCATGACTTATTAATTTATAGCTGGGGACGGTGAGAATATTATGTAATAAACTAGAGTCTTATCGAAAACAATTATTTGCATATAAAAGTAAACATATCTTTAAAAATCAAAAAGACGTTTTTATATCTAGCTGAACTACAAAGCTTGAAATAATTTGTATATAAGTTAAAATAAAAATGAATCTGTTTGTTTTCTTATTTACCCATTTCTTTTGAAATTAAGTGAAAGAGAAGAAAACATTTTAACGTAAATAAGCGCGGGGTGCTTGTTAAGATTGTTAAAGTTTACTGTTAGCAATTTCTATATAAGTGTTAACAACAAACAAAACGTAGCACGCTACACTTTCATACGATCATTTTTTTTTCAAATCACTCACCGTCTTATGGGCGTATTTACACCAAAACTTAAACTGTCAACTGAAATCTTTGAGGACAATAGTTTAAAAAGACGGCCAAACTTTTTACAAGAAAATTTTCTTTACTTTTGAGCTTAGCTAGATATAAAAGTTGTGTTATTTATTTGTTGTCATAATAGTTGCCTCCCGGGCGTTTATTTATTTAAACGGATAGAGAGTATTTACATTGGTCTTTAAACCCTTTTTCCTCTAATGGTGGAAGGTAATATAAAAGCAAAATAATATATACTTCCACACTATATAAATTATCTATTCGAATGGTGTACGCATACTAGGAATAAATTATTAACTTTTTCGATATATCCGTTTGTTATTAAAAAAACCCGATGTACTTATGTAAGCACGTAAAAAATTATAATTCTTTAGCGTAACAATCCAAAAAAGTTTAGCAACTAACTTTTGACTGTTGCTCTTATCTGTCGATGTGCGCACGGATCCTGAATATTTACTCTTATCATTTTTTCCAATCGAGCCAAAAGAAGAATAACTTCAAATAATGTACTTGCACTGTCGTGGGATACCCAGACTACTGGCAGACACTTCAAACCTGCGGAATTAAAAGGCAGTTTAAATTTACTTTTTGAACTTTCTTCAAGCCACTGAAAATTAAACCTCACCCTAAAAATTACAGCCTTGTTCGAAAGGGTTTGGAATTACCAACCCGTCGTCAACTTTGGTATGTTCTGGCACATAATTTGTAACTATCGTAACAGGTTGGCAATTTTTTCAAACTTATACATTGCAACCTTGAGCAAGTTGGATAAAAAATATCACTGACATTTTCAAAAATTAAATGATGGAACCGCGAGATTAAAATAACGGGAATTTTACGATCAACTAATACTAACCTATATTTAAAAAAAATCTACCTTTGTGCGACGCGATTTATGCCCGGTGTTCAAGAAACGAGTCGTTTTGATTACGGATCGCAGTATTTTGTAGTGTAAGATTGCTAACAACGGTTGCTCGTTTTCGACGGTTAACTTAACGGATTACGTTTCGCTGATTATAGGAACCGGACATTAGTCAGAGAGTTCAGTAGCTCTCAGCCTAATGTATGTGCCAGGGTGCAAATTTGATTCCGTACAATAAACAATATCAATAATGATATTAAAATCAATCCGCAATAATTCAAAGTAGCATCCCTCCTCGAAATTTGACCTATGCAAATAATTTATAGATCCCATCTTCTAGAATACAACTTAATTTATAGCATTCTAAACCTTAGTTAATGTATCTAAGAGTTAAAATAAATTGCAACCCATCATTCAACATTTGATACCTACACACACACCTCCTGTACTTGCGAAGTGGAGTTTGGTTACCTTCTTTGACATAGACTATAAATTACAGAGCCTTCATATAGGGACTATTCTACAAATAGGTATAAACCTCATCGTTTACTCGGTCTTTATCCTGAATGCAGATGCAAGTAAAAGACGAAGGCATATTCTAGTGATAAAAAAATTGAATGACAACGAAGTCACACTGGGTTTGCTTGGTAAAGTGTGATCATCATACAGTATAATACAAAAAAAACTGCAGTATTATACAAATATGGTTATTGGTTAATCTTGAATCTCGGTTTCGTAAAAATTGGAATTTGGAATCGGATATGTGTTTTTAGATACTCTTGAACACAATACTTTTAAATTATTACCTAATAATAAACAATAAATTATTAAGGCAATTTCCAATTTGCATGAAATCCAGATTCAAGTGTAACCTTACAAGTTTGTGTTAGGGTTGCTAACTGTCTATTACTCAGCTGCGGTGATATTATGATTATTATACCATTTATTATTGATATTATTGATTATGATATTATTATTATTAGTGATATAAAATATTTTTATTTTGTTAGATATACTTAGTATGTGTTTCAATGTCATAGACTATACAAATGGATCTTGTGACGCTTATAAATAAAAATCTACAACCGGATCGGAACGTGATCATTCAATTACGAGTAGATATGTCGACGCTATCTAGTGTTTACTCCTTGTATTAGTTACTAGATGTCTGATCATTTTTTTCTTTATGATATTAAGAAGGTCACCAAGCAGACGGATTTCCTGATTAAATGCACGCCACCTAAAGACATCGAAGGGGGTAATGGTGCGTTGCCAACCTGAGGCCGAGATGTTAGGCCTCAAGTAAAAGTAAGTTTACCGGCTGCCTTATCCTCCGTACCAGAGCACGTCAACGACAAGCACTTACATTATGGTGGCACGAATTAAAAAGGACCAATAAAAAAAGAAAAAGTGCTTAGTGTTTTAGTGGTCTGCGGCTGTTCCGGCGAACTTCCTTCAGCTTGAAAATGACGACAAGTAACATTTGCAAGAGAAAACTATAACTGCTTTTTTCTGATATCCACGGAATTTTTACTCATTTTTTTTTAAATACGGAAATAAAAAATGTTCAAGTAACCATGTTCTTAACCGTGATTTCTTAAAAGAAGCTCTCTAAGCAAATTTGTCATAGATATGACACAATTTGAACTCATGATTTGTTTTCTACTTTGTATTTATATAAGGAGTGTCTTGTAAATCTGGCACAAGTATCTACTTTTGTCAAAAAAGAGTCAAGACCTTAGACAAAGAGTAATTAAAAATATGTCTTCGATCTCGTGAAATTCTAAAAATATGCACTAACTTTTCAATATGACTCCGCCTTGGCTATTACAAACCACACAAACCTCATTTAACATCTAAATAAGACTTTTTTTTTAAATACTTAAATAAGAGCTGAAGACTAGCTTTCGTTTGGCCCAAGTCTCCCATTTTGACAACAAATTATCGATATATGACACGAAAGGTCTTAACGACTCATAGACATTATACATCTTGCTCTACTTTATTTTTTCTTAAGTTTTCAACCCCCTACTGAAAAACGAGTTTGACGTATCTGACTGTGGCAACATAACTTCTAAACCAATGGAGGGTTTTCGATGTTTATTATAGCCGACAGCATGCGCGTGGAACTCCGTCCATTAGTTCCAAAGCCATGATACCACAGACACACACAAAGACAGAGAAAGTCACGTAAAACTTTTAGAACCCACTTTTTCTGGCGAGGGCTTGTTAGGAGTCTGCAGCACACTAGTCTATGACCCATGATGTACAATGCAGAAGCATCGCATACAAAGTGTGGGTTACATCTGGCTATCAGGTTACTATCACACTATCTTCCATGTTTATTCTGGTTACACAGCCATATTTTGTAATTCTTACTGGCTGTGTATCTCACCCTTGAGTAATTAAGTTTACCGGTTCAAATATCCTCCAAAACACTACAATGTCAAGCAAAGAGATTATAATAGGAGGAAAGATAAGGTATTGGTACCTATCGAGATTGGAGTAATCCAGTAGTAGTTAAGTAGTATTTTCCCCGTGTTGGTCCGGGCTCCTTTTGCAGAATAGTCCATCTGCCTTCCTGCCAGGCAGCTCGTAAAAGGTGAGCGTAGGCTTACCGTCACTAACACCGTACCATTTCACTAGGTGGTAGAGTTTCGCATCGATTCGCTTTACCTATTCCTGCCGCCATAAAGCCAGTGCTTTCCTTCGACTTATTCCGGTTCGGAGGATAAGGTCTGCTTCTTTGAATTATCCATTCAATATCATAAAAAAACATACTTTTCATACTTAGTATTATAAAATACAAAAGTTTGTATGTCTACCTGTCCGTCACTAATTCTCGGTTAAACCACTGATCAACAATCAACTCCCAAATGGTTGTAATAGGGGGATGAATATTTGTATGAAAATCCTAACGTCGCGGCTAAACATCTAGTATATTATATCACTAAACTATATAACTAGAAGCGATGGAGCAGTCAAGTTTTTCCCCGTGTTGGTCCGGGTCCGCTAAGTAGAACAGATCATCTGCCTTTCTGCCAGGCAGCTCGTATGAGGCGAGCACTGCATAAAATATAGATTAGTACCAGCTAGACTATTGGTGGTAGAGTGCTTTATTTATTCCTGCCGCCGTAATGACTGTCTTTTTCCGGTCGGAAGGGTATGGTAGCCGGTAGAATTGCACCGCAGGCTAACATCTTCGCCGCAGGACAGCAATAGATCTGTAACATCTATGGCGTCTATAGGTCAAGGTTGTCTCTTCCCATCACAAGGTTCATGACCTTGTTCGCTAACCTATCACATTAAGAAGAACTTTCAAAGTAAAAAAAAAGAAAAAGTAAATTCATGCCTGTTGACATCATCGCCAACTAGGCACTTATCCAAACCCGGCTAAAATAATATTTTAATATATATAAATTACGTGTCATGTTGTTTGTCCGCGATGGACTCCTAAACTACTTAACCGATTTCAATCATTTGCACAACTTGTCCAGTTTGATCCAACTTAAAAGATAGGATAGCTTACATCTCAATTTATAATCTAAAAATTACCATCCGAGCGAAGCCGAATGGCAGGCAGCTAGTGTATTATAAAATTAAAAATACGGTTTTGAGTTGTCAGACCCGGTAATCGAGTCCGGGACCTCTAAAGTTAACTCCAACACCACTAGACCACAAAGGCGAAATATTTATCACAATTGGAATATGCAAGGTGAATCATCGGTTTAACCTACTCTTGTACTGCTTTTTTTCAGATGAGATGGTGTTCAACTTTGGATGGTATCTATTTCTAACAATCTGATTTTTATAATGTTTACGATTGGAACGGATTGCGGGTTGTCAATTTAAGATAGGAACTACCCACCAACCCTCATCCTTTTTATCTTTAGTGTTGTGTACAGTAATAGTACGTCGCTGAAGCTAGCCAACAAAAAAGATTATCAGAGTAACCCTTTTGCTGCTACTGCAATTAATTAATTATAGTTGTACAACATTTTTACTTTAACGGTTTAAAAGCTTTAAATAATAAAATTAACATTATAGTTATATTGACAAGGCTTTTTATTGATGGGACTTGTTTTCTTTAACATTCTTCTTTAATTTTAATCGCCAAATATAACGTACTAATCATTTAATTTTTTGAATGCCTAGAGTACAATAATTTTTTGCATTGAACTAAAAACGCGGAAATTGGTGAGTTTACAGCTTATGACACCACAAATAATAACCGGTACCGACAATCTCGGCGACGCAACATTTGAAGGTTTTTTTTTAATTTTATTTAAACTTTCTCGGAAGTAAATCGCTTACACCACTGTAGTGGGCGTCTGGCTCTGGTGCGAGAGTTAAGTGTTGGTGTAATGAATGAGTACAGAGTACCAAACAATAATCCAGTGCGAAAGTTACGGCGACGCAGTTTTTTCTATTAATCAATTGTAATTTAATTTTTTTTAACATTGTACTGGATAATTTTCTGGCTTGGGCTAGAAACGCGGAAATTGGTGAGTTTACAGCTTATGACACCAC
>NJDC01002870.1:0-15267 GCA_002245475.1 Calephelis virginiensis | reverse complement strand
AAACCTTGAAATGTTGCGTCGCCGAGATTGTCGGTACCGGTTATTATTTGTGGTGTCATAAGCTGTAAACTCACCAATTTCCGCGTTTTTAGTTCAATGCAAAAAATTATTGTACTCTAGGCATTCAAAAAATTAAATGATTAGTACATTATATTTGGCGATTAAAACTAAAGAAGAATGTTAAATAAAACAAGCCCCATCAATAAAAAGCCTTGTCAATAGAACTATAATGTTAATTTCATTATTTAAAGCTTTTAAACCGTTAAAGTAAAAATGATGTTCAACTATAATTAATTAATTGCAGTAGCAGCGAAAGGGTTACTCTGATAATCTTTTTTGTTGGCTAGCTTCAGCGACGTAGTAATAGTCACGGTTATGTAATATCAAGTATTCTTATCTTCATACTTCTCTACATCTTCATAATTACAAACGAACTAAAACGTGTTTATACCAACAAAAATACGATATTTACTAAAGGCGCATAGCCCTATCGCGCGTTAACGCACTGCACAGTTGTAGGTATTTAATATAAAAACAGGGTCGACTTACATTACCGTGTAATAGTACTTACATATAGAAGACTAGCTGGTGTACGAAACGCAAGCAAACTTGAATCATAAGATGCGTAAAAAAGGCTAATTGCGCTAATCAAGTAGACTTGATTTCTTTAAAAACTCAAGAGTCAATCCAAATTGTTGTTAAAAACATTGATTGAACGCTTAAATAGAGCTGAGCGTTGCTAAAAGCTTATAACACGTTATGACGTTAAATATGACTTTTTCAAACGGTTCCGACGTGAGACTCTTCAAGAGGTATGTCTGTCTTCTCTGTCTGAATCCATGTAAATTATGGAGTGAAACTCCTCTAGCACAGGGCGAAACATTGGAAAAGGTTCTACGTGAAATTTATAATATTAAAAAAGACATCAAAACGTACTTACTTAATTATCTTCAAGAAGAGTTCCAAACGGGGAAAGCAGACAGTATCAAGTGCCAAATTTCACGATCCTTTCAAACTTACCTACCTTCCTTCTCTTTCACCTTTTCATACAAGCACGCAGTGTCGGAGATTTGATCGAGATTTCGGAGATCGTGGAATATCAAAGTAAGTCACCCTGGGTACCTACATCCATCCACATTGGCATTGTATTTTTCTTTTGTCAACATTTCGTCTATCATTCTTTTCACATGACCAAACCACCAAAGCATGCCTTTCCTCGTTTTACACCAACGCTTTCATTCAATCCCACTCTTTCTCGGATCCCACTGTAACGAATGCGGTCAGCGAGTTTAACATCCAAACGTAATATTGAAGACCAAAATATTGTATAAGGTTAATTACTACGAGTACTTGTGTACCAGCGACTTCGTTAGTATAGGATAGTTACTTTGGAGAACAGCTTTGGTTAATATCCCCCCTTTCCCTTGCCCATTATCCCTTCTTCAGGGGTTCCTTGAAAACAAGGTAGGATACCTTGCATATAGTTTAACACTCGGGTTCAGGATCTTTAACTAGCATGTGGTTTTAGTCTAGTGGTTTTAGTCACAAAAGCGAAAGACGCTTTCGCATTTTAAGTATGGATTAAAATATAAAGCCTTATTTGTCATAATGTCTGAATATAACTTGTGTTCTGTATATGCGTTTGAACAGTCACTCGATTGATCCAATAACCTTGGCCTATTACGCGAACGCATCAGATGCAGCCGTCGTGTCGCTGACGCAGAGGTTTGAAGCACGCGGAAAAGTTTCTATTTTGATTCAATGTAACGTCGCATGAGACGTAAACCGTGTAACGGAACGTTACACTGCGATCCAATTGCCTGGTTGCAACTATTCCTAAAACTTGGTAACATTCTGAATTCATCCATTCGCAGTCTTCCACTGAGTTTTTCCCCGTGTTGGTCCGGGCTCTTCTTCAGAATAGACCATCTGCCTTCCTGTGCCTGGCAGCTCATAAAAGGCTAGCATAGGTTTACCGTCACTAACACCGTGACATCTGACTAGGTGTTAGAATCTCGTAGCGACTCGACCGGATTGGTACCACCGCCTTACCTATTCCTGTTGCCATAATGCCAGCGCTTGCAGTTGACGTGTTCCGGTTCGGAGGGTAAGATAGCCGGTAAACCTACTTTTGCTCGAGGCCTAACATTCCTGTCTAAGGTTGGCAATACACCATTTCCAGCTTTGGGATCTTGAGGCGGCGTGAATTTCTTACCATCAGGAAATCCGTCTGCTTGTTTGCCGTCCAAGATCATAAAAAAACATAAAAAAGACCATCCGCCCCCCTGCGTAGCTTGGAAAAGGTGAGCATAGGTTGAGATTTTGTAAAATATTTTTTTGGCAAATAAGGATAGACCGCCTATCCCATTTCTGCCGCAAAAATTACACTGACATGTTCCAATAAACTTGCACGATAAGCCTAGCATCCCGGAAGCAGGACAGCGACGCACCTACGAAATTTAGGGTAACAATCGACCAGGTTTTAAGAAAAAGAAAACTCAAAATTCAATTAAAGAGGGTTGTTCATTAATCACGTGGAGCTTAAAAGGGGTTGAATGGCGTCAGCGAAAATCACGAACTACGAGTGTCACTAGGGAGATGGGGGTGTAGTGAGAAACCACAAGTGTTTTAATTTTTGATTGAAGGATACGATTTCTAAATCGGAAATACCCACTTGATAGTGTTTTAGAAAGAGTTGGTACCTAATTGGTAATCCAAAATTTTTATATTTTTCATATATTTACAAAATTAACATGAAAACTGCAGGTGATTTGTAAAGAAGAACTTAAATTTCATGGTGTACCAACAAATGGAATGGGTTAAAAAATGACATTTTATATCAAAATTTTTTTTTTTTTTGTAATTTTTGGAAATTGAAATAATTTATAATAGCTTAATTTAATATACCTTAAATATTTATTTTTAAAATTTACAAATAGATGGTACATTGATTATTAAATGGCTGAATTCTAAGTATCATTCTTAAGAATTTTCACATTCAAATAATGTATATAATTTATACTTAATTTGAATAAAATGCATTCATTCATTCATTCAATGCCAACAAATCACGTGACTAATGGACGGCCTCTAATAAATGGAGTGATCACATAGCAGACATATAAAACATAAGATGAAATTATAACTTATGTATTGAGTCGGTTAAAACAACCTTCCTTTCGATTTTAACATTATTCCAATTAATTCAAATTAATTGCGTTTAATCCTCTAATTATATCGAAACCACCGCCTTTCCTATTCGCCACCGCCGTCATCGCTTGCCGTTGACGTGTTCCGGTTCAGAGGAAAACATAGCCGATAAACTAACTTTTACTCGAGACCTAACATCCCGGCTTCAGGTTGGCAACGCACCATTACCACCTTTGGTGTCTCTAGGCAGCGTGAGTTTCTTACCATCAGGAAATCCGACTGCTTGTTCGCCTTCCAATATCATAAAAAATAACTAAGTACTTATGTGACGTATACCCATATGACAAAAACCATGAAAAACAAAAACAATATAGTCTAGGATTATCCTGGTCTGCCTCCCTCTACAAAAACAGCTACGGTGTCTATGGGCCACGATTGTCTCTTCATTACCTATACGCTCGTCGGTTGCCAACACGCATACAAAAATCACATTTAGTAAGTTTGTAAGTATCTCCATGACCATATCTCTTCGGAGATATGGGCATCTCCTAGGCAGAGGTACAACCAGGGCACCCAGGACTAGCCCAAGACACTACCAACAAACTTATCACTCATGTGTATGTGATTAAAGTGTTGTATTTATCAACAGACTATGGAATTGTTATGAAATTTAAAAAAAGTATCTTCACGGCCATATTCCCGAAGAGGAGGCAGAGGCACTACCAAGGCACCCACGACTAGCCGAAGACACTAAATCCCACACTGTGATATGTGGCAAGCCTGTCGCCAGCCGGGCAAACATCCAATCCCGGGCAAAAATTTTTTTATTGAATAATTGGAAAAACCACATTTTCTTTTTTGTTGCTCGACTTGGGAATCGAACCCGGGACCTCATGAAGTCAAGTCCAACTCCTGGAGCGCTAGACCAGATTAAATTTAAAATTCGAGTTTATGATTTTCGAGAGTTTACAAAAATATATTTAGTTTAAATAAATTCAGGGCAATAGTCTACAAAGCAATATTTACAAGCATTACTGTGACATCGACCGACACGACATACACCATGATGGATGGACAAATGCATCGCAATATGGAATATTTGCATTTAGATAGAAAACTGGGTTTTGCCGACGTTTTACATATTCAAGTATAACGCCCAAATTTTACGTTGCTGTGGTAAAATAGCCAAATTACAGTCACTTCGCAATCCGTACATCTTCACGCCAAGTCCCTTGTGGGGTAGGCAGAGTAACGAATATCAAGTGTCGAGACCTGTCTAACATTCTCCTATATTTTATAACTCTTCCAGCCAATTAAGTACTTCTGTAAGTAACTGTTTTCCAATTTATTTTTAAACAAATAACTTACAACGAAACTCATTTTGTTTTATTAATATCGGCACGTTAAATCTGTCTTTTTATAGGTTAAAATTACACTATTTATGGAATAATGCACGGGTAAAAGGCGGCAAATAATATTTTGCACGGAGCGGCGAAGTAGCTGGATCGGGTGCTGAACTCTTCTTATAAGATTTGATACCACCTTCAGATAACATCAGAGCGATTTGGTATTAAAATGTGTACCTAGGTCTGCCTGAGTACTTACATCCCGCTAAACTTGCATTTTATATCTATTGCTATTCTGTTTTTAAGTAACTCCAAAAAAGGGAAAGGTTTTCAATTCAACTATACGTTTTTGTGCATGTTTGAGAAGCGATTATTTGGCAGTTACAATAAGATTTTGACGGTTCTTTTTTAGATAGATAGCGCATGATTTCATGATAGTCCCATATTATTTATCATGACCCGAAATGTTGTTTTTGAGTTATACTTTTTGTTAATGTAGTCATTGACGAGGTCTTCAACATAGGATTATAATAAACAAGCTGTTATCAGCGGATACGCAAGCGGTCAATTATCTATATCTCTCAAGTTGGATCAAACTGCACACGGTGTGTAAATTTGTTTAAAATCGGCAAAGTAGTCTAAGAGTCCATCGCGGACAAAAACAACGTAATTCATATATATAAATGTTGCCAATCCGAATTCAAAAAATCCATCCATTTATGGTCTTTATATGGATGGATTTTTTTAATTCGAATTCTTGGATTTTTTTTGTACTTAACTGAATGTTTATAATCCGCTACTATGTATTTCAAAATGACATATACAATTCCAATTTAAAATCCGCATGATATCGAGATACAAGAGTAACCCTACAGCTTCTCACTCTAAACGCTTTAACTGTATTCGCTATTGGTGGTAAGTTTGTTGCGCGCCCACTAATAGTTAACGCTATCCTCTTTCAACGAGAGTAATAGAAAGAGAAAAAAATACTTAAGTGTCAGATTAGTTTCTATAGATGTTTGAAGTATTCCTCGGAAAACGTTGATTAAAACGTCACAATTACTCCGGACTAATCAAACGTGTCTAAAATGTTCCATCTCTTTTGTTTTTGTTTAATTTGAAAAAGATAGCATGCATCTAAACTAGGTTAAGTTTGTAAATGGCAGAATCACCACTATTGTCAAATTTTGGTTTGGAGGATGAGAAGTACATATTACCAACTTGGCCATGTTTGCAATAGATGCGTGTATTTGCTAGTCTTTACCATCAGGAAATAAGTTGGTCTGTATTCTATACTATAGACAAACCTACACTCACACATACATTAATATATTTACGCTGTCATATGCAGGATAGGCAGAGAGAGATTGCCCAGTGTCACGATTCACACTTGATGGTTACTCGTCCAATAGCGAGCCGATTTAAACTATTCTTTTTGGAAAGGTGAATTTAATATGGGATCACCATATTAATTTTGTAATGATCTAACTAGTAGAACAGATGACGGATACCTACCTACTTAATATATAACAATAGACATAAAATGTATATATATATAAAGGTCCTACTGAGATATTGGTTTATGTTTAAATGTGGGATCATTTCGGAACCTTTCGAAAAAAGAATTATCAATTGTGGTAATTAATTACTTAGAGTCGCCTTTTTGCAGTTTTCCTGCATTTAAATTATGAAATATTTGTAAGGTATTTGTTTATTGTGAAAAATAATTAAAAAAATCTCCGAACAAACTAAGAACCATCTCGATTTGGCAAGTTTTAAAACAAAAAAATCTTCAACAAAATCGGTCAATCCGTTCAAAAGTTATGATGCCACAGACAGATACACACGCAAACACTTCAAACTTTCAGTTCAAACTTCACTTTTGGGGGTTCAGTTAAAACAACTAATTTTACTGTATTTAAAAAAAAGCATCAGATTTTGTAGCGCATTTGTTATAGCGTAGCAAAGAATGCAGTTCCCTTGAAACGGTAATAAACAAACGTCGCCTGTAGACGCCATAGCTGGTGCACTGTTAGTTACGGGCCGAGACCGCAACTCACGTGTGTCTACCAGCTATCCTTTCCTTCAGCGCGGAACACGACAATGGCGAGCACGGCGTGGCGACAGGAACAGGTAAGGCGTGGATACACCACTCTACCACCAGTGGTCTTGTTAGTGATTATCTGTATTTTACCATAGATGTTACAGGTGTGTCGTTGCCCTGCGGCAAGGATGTTAGTTTATGGTGCAAGTCTGCCGGCTACCCTACCCTTCGGCTGGGAACATGAGTCAGGGGAATAAGTAAATCATTCTACCAGCAGTGGTCTTGGTACTGAACTATATTTTAACCAGTACTCGCCTCTTATGATCTAGCTGGCAGAGAGGAAGATGACTTATTCTTCTCAGCGGACTCAGACCAACACGGGAGAAACCTACCTACCTACCTACACAGCCAATTACTACAGAATGAATAGGGGTAACCCTCAAAAAACCTACTTCGAGTTTTCGAAAAACGGCACATTTTTACATGTCAGTGTAGGTAGGTATCTACAAGGACAAAGAAACGATCCCATTCAAAACGGGACGTTGGATCCCACTTTTTTTATGTTATTGAAAGGCAAACAAGCAGACGGATTTCCTGATGGTAAAAAAATTCACGCCGCCTAGAGACACCAAAGGTGGTAATGATGCGTTGCCAGCCTGAGGCCGGGATGTTCGACCTCTATCAAAAGTAAGTTTACCAGCTACCTTACCCTCCAAACCGGAACACATCAACGGCAAGCATTGGACGTTACGGTGGTAGGAATAGGTAAAGCGGTGGTACCAATCCGAGCGAGTCGCTGCGAAACTCTACCACCTAGTAGGATGTCACGGTGTTAGTGACGGTGAGCCAATGCTCGCCTTTTACGAGCTGCTTGGCAGGAAGGCAGATGGTCTATTCTGCAAAGGAGCCCGGAGCAACACGGGAAAAAAGGGGACGTTGGGTCACGCTGGTCATAACTAAGAAGCAAAGCTTCGTGCTTCTATCAACACCATCGCTAAAATTAAACCTATTAAAAATGTAGATCGGTAGACACGTAAGAGTTTAAATTAAATTGACCCCAAACTTTCGCACACAAATCGTCCCAAAACGCTTGGACATTTCAAATGGGGTTATTGACATATCAAACTATTTACGTAGGAAAATAGAGCTGAAAAACCGCGGGGGTGGCTATTATACTCGTATTTATTACGTACAATTACTAATCCAGTTGTAATACGCGATGATAATTTAGAACGCAATAATGAGATGAAAACAATAAATTGTAACGTCGACTTCCCTGGGACATTCTCGTGTTACGTTTTGAGCAAAGAAACGTCTAAAATTACCCTGCACACACACATGTAGCACACAACTAATCCGTACACACTCACACAGAGACCCCGCCTATATCTATTATCAAAACATCCAGCGGCTTAGGTTACAGCGATCCGAGCGCGCTTCAGATATCGCATTACACACTTTAATGGCTGGAAAAGGCCTCGAAAACGTGATATTACACGCGTTTTATTGTGTATCGCTTAATGTAATTAATATTGTAACCGTATACTTTATAATTTATTCGGCGTTATCCCGCGAGTTGAACCTTTGTAGAACCCTCGCGGGGAACTGATCAAATTTATAAATACGACACGCCGTATCCTATTACGAGACGAGATGAAACAGGCCGCTTGCCAACATACAACTCTAAAATTAAATTATTATCGTACGAAATTGGAGAAAAAAATTAAAGATACAAAAAAAAATCTGAAATACCTTTATTTCCTCCTCATTTTCTTTTTTCACTTCGGCTCTAGGCGATAGATCTGCATTTGATGATTTTTTGTCCATTTTAGTTTTCTAAAAATCACTAAATACACAAGAAGTTCACAGAAAAGGAAAGTTTTTAGAAATTTATTTCGCAACTTGTGCTCGCGTAAACATTGGAAAGGTTTTACGTATACGCACACATCTACTCAACATGGCGTCCGCAACGCGACTGTTACTGAGTTTTGAGCTTTCGCGCGATTCAAAGAATCAGGGTGTGCCGCGGTTCACGAAAGCTCTTTCCCGCGCTCACTTTACCAAGTAAAAAGGGCGGGCTTTAGATAGAGCATTGGGCGGATACTCTTCTTTTTGAAATAAACTTTACAAGTAATTTTTTTAACATTGATGTCAAAAATAGTATTTTTTATTTACATGCTATTTTTGTATACAGTGTTCATTGATGATTTTATTCAATTTTATTGAATGTAGAGCAGTTTTATTTGTATGTTTGTTATTTTAATTTTATTAGAAAGTTGTTTCGAATCATCTTATGATTATAAATTAAATAAGATAGCTATGGAGTTAAAGAACCTAATCTAAAGATTAATTAATTTTGTTAAATAATTAATGAGAATGCTTTTCGCCTAGCGCCAATCATTGCGATTTAAAAAAATGGTTTATATTTAAAATTTATTTTATAACACAGACTCTAACTCGAAAACTCTTTTAGGTTCACCTTTTTGTTAATAAAGTAGAACTTGTGAAATTACATAATAAAGGCAAAATTAATAATGACATCCAATAATTGGAATATTAGTTGAGAGTGACAAATGAAGGAAAATTTATATTACATAATATTCTACATTGATTCGGAGGTTAGGGTAGCTGATAGACTTGGCTAATTAACCTTGCTACAAGACTGGGGAAGTGCGTTACCCCGAATTCGATGCAAGTGAAGCCGCGGTAAAATCTTGTTAAAAATAAAGTCGGTCTTGAAAAGACTCAATAATAGTACATAATTTGTATAATTGTTAATAAATTAACAAAACAAAAAAACTTTCTTTTTCCTGAAACTATGTTATGAACTTTGATTTTGATCTTCCTGACACCTATTGTTACCGCTAATGTTACTCTGCTCTCTGGAGTATACCGTTCGTTTAATGACAAATTATATTATCTTTGGTATTCATTTTGACCTGAATGATTTTTCAGCAACATCAGTGCTCAGTGATCAGTGCTCAAAATTTTCTCTGTGTTTCTAGATTTTCAAAAAAAACTTTTTTTGCTTGCTAGTAAATAAAGTTGAAATCACAACAATCAATCACAGAAGTGCGGATAAAACTGTAGAGACTATAACATATTTCGACTAAATAGTAAGATTTAAGTAAAATTAAAAAAACGAAAGTGTGAGTCCCGTTTTTATGTCGAAACGGCTTAATTGATTTTAATATAAAAAAAGAGTTTTGAGAAGGACTAACGCTACTATTTAAATTACAATGGGCACCTAACGTTGGGGAGCTAAATAATAAATAGCTAGAACACGCGAGCGAAGTCGCGGGTAGTAATTTATTTTACTAGTTTTTATTTTAGATGTAATATTTGGGGACTCGGCAGTGTTTCTGCCAAAACGAGCAAAGCGAAACAATACGTACCTATATACCTTTTCTGAAAGCGTTTCTTTGCTTGTTCGTTGATCTAATATGAAAGCCTGGTTTTATATCATCATCAGCCGGGGGACGTCCACTGCTGGACATTCTCTTGCGGATCATCGAATTACACATCATATCTCGCAGAGAAACACCGGGCATAGCTCTCTCCATACCACGTTGAGCGACTCTGAGCTTATTTAAGAGGCCCACATTTAACGGCCAAGTCTCAGTTCCATATATCATCACTGGTAACACACACTGGTCGAAGACTTTCGACTTTAGGCTCTGCGGTAATTTGGACAAGAAGATACCCTTTAGCTTCCCGAACGCTGCCCATCCGAGTTGGATTCGGCGGTCGACCTCTTTCTTGAAGTTGGATTTACCTAACTGGTATACATACTGATCAACAACTTCAAGAATTGAGTTCCCAACTTGAACTGGTATAGGTGCAACATGAACAATGGACACAACTTTCGTTTTATCCAAGTTCATCCTAAGACCCACCTGTCGGGAAACTTTATCGAGATCACCGAGCATTTTGCTCAAGTCTTCCAGCGATTCCGCCATGACCACGATATCGTCTACGAATCGAAGGTGAGTGATGTACTCGCCATGGACACTGATGTCGAGTCTTTTTCAGTCCAGAAGCTTGAAGACATCTTCCAGTGCAGCAGTTTCGGAGAAATAACGTCTCCCTGTCTCACACCTTTCTGCAACTGGATCGGTTTCGAGCTCTGATCCTGTAGTCGGACCGACATAGTGGCTTTTTCGTACAAACACCTCAACACTTCATTATATCGATAGTCGATGCGGCACCGCTGTAATGACTGAAGCACCGCCCATGTCTCAACCGAATCGAAGGCTTTCTCGTAGTCGACAAACGCTAGACATAATGGCCGATTATACTCCTCGGTCTTCTGTATAATCTGGCGCAACGTGTGAATGTGGTCTACGGTGCTAAAGCCTTTACGGAACCCGGCTTGTTCGGGAGGGTGGAAATCGTCTAACCTGCGTGATATTTGGTTCGTGATGAAAACAACTTGTAAATGTGACTCAGAAGAAGTGAGTCTATAATTTTTCAATAAGGTTTTGTTACCTCTCTTGAAAAAGAGAACCTCCACACTTCTGGTAAACGCCTCTGGGACACTGCCTTTGAAGATGACGGAATAAAATATCTTCTGGAGGACTTTGAGTACTGGCATTCCACCTGCTCTCAGTAGCTCAGCAGAAATTTCATCGTTCCCCGGCGCTTTATTGTTCTACAGTTGTTTCAGAGCCATCCGAATCTCGTACAGGCTGACGTCCGGGATGTCTTCGGTGTAATGTCGGGTGAGTTTGGCTCTAGGGTCTTAAGCCAAACTAACAGCGGGTTGTGTTGAGTTGTACAGCTGTCCATAGAACTTCTGGACCTCTCTCAAAATCTCAGCCTTAGATGAAATTACGGCGCCATTTTTGGTCTTCGGTTTTATCAATTGGGTCTGGCCAACAGACAAATCCCTAGAGAACACCTTGGAGCCCTTTAATGCGAGGCGTATTAAAGGTGCCCAGGTCTGTCTATTTAGTTCCCTGTACTTTTGCATGTCAACTGAAGACTGCAACCGCATTTCATCCCGTTCGCCCATGAGTTTGAGAGTGAGGTCTGAGAGCTTTTGTGTTCTTTTCTTGCTTCGGGTCTTAAAAAATTTCAACCCGGCCGCTTGAACAGCTTGCACAAACCCATTGTTCAAATCGTCCGTTGATTCGCATTCTGCCAGGCATTCGAAGCGATTTTGAAGTTCAAGCTGAAGTTTTCGGGATTTTGGCATTGGACTGGGGTTGGTCGGAGCGTAGATTTCATCAGCGTTCATCATGACCATTCAAGCCTTGTGTTGATATTCAATGTGCCTCTTACCATCCGATGATCACTGCCATGTAGAGACATCATTGAATATGTGACGTCTCGTAGACAAAATAAAGTCTATCTCGTTTTTGTCGACCCATCCGGGCTTATCCAGGTCCATTTACGATGTAGCTTTTTTTCTAAAGAAGGAATTCATCACAAAGAGTCCTTCCTTGTCCAGAAATTCAGCCAACCGTTGGCCCCTAGGATTACGCCTGCCAACACCAAATTGCCCCACTTTCAGCTCATCGCTCTCTCTCTCATACCCAGCTTTGCGTTGAAGTCGCCCATCAGCACCGAGTAGTGCGTTTTGGAGGTATAGATGACTCTCGATATGTCCCCGTACATCGCCTCCACCTCGTTGTTAGAGTGCGCTGAAGTCGGGGCGTAGACCTGTATGACCTTCAGCGAATACCGTTTGGTAATTCTGAGTATCAGGTACGCCACCCTGTTCGACACACTCCCAATCGCCTCCATGTTGTTGATGAGTGACCTCCGGACGATAAACCCGACACCGCCCTGGGACAGAGCGTCACCCTCGCGGTGGTAGAACGAATTATTGGACTTTAGGATTATCGAGTCATCTCCCTGTCTTCGGACTTCAGATAATCCCACAACGTCCCAGCGCAACTTGTCCAAACACTCTTCCAACTCCAGGATCTTCTCGTCAGTCCGGAGCGTGCGGCAATTGTGCGTTACTAGGGCCAGGTTCGTCAACTGGTAGCCTACATCCGTCCGGGACCAAGATCCCACCCTAAGCCAAGGTACGGTCTCACAGGAGACACCCTTAGGGAGGGGGTCCCAGGCGCCACCCAAAATTCAATCTCTGGCTGAGCACTCTGCTCGTCCACTAGCCCGGTGACGTTGTAAAAGTCTATAGACGTACACAACATTAGTCATTTCAAAAAAAAAAACCGTCCGGGGATTCTTCGCACCCATTGCTCTGCCGTTACCGAGTCCGCTACCGTAGACTCGGTTAAGTGGAGCTGCCGGAGACTGGGGGCCAAGGTTTTTATAGTAAGTCATTTGGGGGGTTTTGCCATAATCCCCACGTTTGGCGGGCGGGTTGGGGATCAACACTAGGATGAAAGTTTCCACAAGGTAGCTGCTGCCCGTCCTGCGTCAGCAACTTGACTTCCACCCACCTTGAAACGGTTTGACCGCCGTTTGTCGGTTGACTGATTGCACTAGTGGTACATACCACACAGCGGGCGGTGGGTTCGTCACTTCCCTACGCCGTTTTTTATATGACACCTGATAAATTTTCACAGTGCGAGCCATATGAGATCGTATCATCTTTGGCATCATTAACATATTTTTCCCCGTGGTAATCCGGGCTCCTTTGCAGAATAGGCCATTTGCCTTCGTGCCAGGCAGCTCGTAAGAGGCGAGCATAGGCTTACGGTCACACCGTGACATCTGACTAGGGGGTAGAGTTCCGCAGTGACTTGCCCGGATTGGTACCACCGCCTTATCTATTCCTGCCGCCGTAACACCAGTGGTTGCCTTTGACGTGTTCCAGTTTAGAGAATAACTTACTTAGCTCGTCTCCTAACATCCCAGCCTCAGGTTGACAACGCACCATTACCACCCTTGGTGTCTCTAGGCGGCGTGAATTTCTCGCCATCAGGAAATCTGCTTGTTTGTTTTCAATACCATAATATATATATATATATATATATATATTCAAATATAAAAATAATTTAAAAAGCATTTTCCAGAAGACCAAATTGTAAACCATTCTCGGATTTCCTTGAACACACAAAAAAAAATCATCAAAATCGCTCCAGTCGTCTAGGAGGAGTTCAGTGACAAACACATGAACAGAAAAATTATATATATTAAGATCATTTTAGTAGTTAATATGGTTAGAATTGCACAAAATCTTAGCTCCAGCTTATGATGCCGGCACCTGTAGGTTCATACATTTTTACAGATTTCATGTTTTATATTTCATAACTGTAATTTCTGAACTACAAAACCTTTGTCTTAGAAAAAAATGCCGGAAAAATTCTAAAGCATATAAAAAATCCTTGAAAATGAATATTAAAATTATTTATTTGCGGAATATGTGTGTTAAAAAGTTGTTACTAAGATATTTATGAATACAATATATTCTACCAAATACTACCTACCTTAAAATATTATTAACAACTAGCTGATATGGCGAGCTTCGTATCGTTTGACTTATGTGATATATTATATGATATACAAATTTTTAGTTAGTACTTACTAAAAATTTGTATATGAAAAAAAAATGTTTCCCATTTTCCCTGCAACTTTTCAGTGATTTTTCTGTATATGAAACTTTCTTGGCAGAAGCTAACACAAGAAAAAAAAGTTGAGAGGTGTCAAGGGACACCCGGATGGAACGAAGTTCTCTCTCCCCCCCCCCCTCTCTCTCAATCTCTATCAATCTCTAGTAATCTCTATCTCTATCTCTATCTCTCTTATAGAGAGAGACAGAAAAAGAAACATGAAATAAAAAAGAAAAGAAAAATATAATAAAAAAATAGAAAATGAAAAATAAAAAAAATAAAAAAATTGTCCGACCCGGGATTCAAACCCGTTCCAAAAGACGACTTCGTTCCAAAAGAATTAGCAAAATTGGTTCAGTTTAGGTATAATACGGTGACAACGCGGACGTGAAATTTGGGATATATAAATAATAAAGCAAAAATAAAAACTATCTCAACTTCTAAGACACTCGCTTGATTTTAATGAACCCAAAAAGGTGATTTCCTAATACAGACACTACACGGTCACGAATTCCCAAGTTTCCCATTAGTACACGCAGACTTTTCCATTCCTTTCACTTGTTTCCAGCAAAACGACACCACCGGTGGTGTCACATGGAATCTCTAGTCCATATGACACCACCCTAGTGATGTCTAGAAACGCGTTTTTGACGAACAGCTCTCAATCCATTATTTTAAGTTATCTATAGTTAATCGACAGTTAATAACAGAGTTTATGACAGTTTTATGTAAGCGATTAACATTTTTATGTAATAAAATATGTATTTATGTATTACTAGGAAACGGACATTTGCAAAGACATCTCTTCCGCAAGTGTGATCTATGATTTTACAAATTATATCAGTCTAAAAAGTAATAAGAATTTATTCTAGTAATCAACACTGAGTGATAGATAAATAAAATTTTTACTGCTTGAACTTAATGGAGTTTTTATATCAACAACTAAGCAACTATGTAACATCACTAATAGTCGGTGGTGTTATTTGGACTAGAGATTCCATATGACACCACCGGTGCTGTGGTTTTGGTGGTGTCAAGTAGAATCATCGGACTTATCTAACGACCATTTTTGTCTGTTTTTCAACTATCTATACCTATCATTAAATATGTCAACGGACAGACGGACAGAATGTTATGAAGCTATACTACTACTACTACTACTACTACTACTACTACTACTACTACTACTACTACTACT
>NJDC01002866.1:0-16661 GCA_002245475.1 Calephelis virginiensis | reverse complement strand
TCTTTTTGCTTCGGGGATTAACAAAATAAAACGATCTATTTCGATGTTTTTAACTTTTAAGAAATCTTTTTTAAGATTTATAGGATATTTTTACAGTATATAAATTTATTCACCTAAATCACTTATTACTCTAGATTTAACAAAAAAATATTTTACATGTATGATAAAGTCAAGCTTAAATAAATAAGTAAAATAATATATAGCCATAAGTTTAAGAAGGTATTACATAACCAAATATTATATAGATACGTACCTTGTTAGCATTGTAAAAAAAGCTCTATAATGGATTTATAAATATAGTGATAATATCAGACAGGTAATACTGTGTGATATTATCACTATAAAGTAAGTATCTTCACGCCCATATCCCCGAAGAGGTAGGCAGAGGTACAACCAAGGACCCACGACTAGCCGAAGACACTAAGTCCCATAATGTGATAGGTGGCAAGCCTATCGACAACCGGGCACATTTCCAATCCCGACCAACATTATTTTTAATTATAAAATTGGAAAAATCCAATTTTCTTTTTGTTGGCCGACCCGGGATTCGAACCCGGGACCTCATGCAGTCAAGTCCAACACCCGGACCGCTAGACCACAAAGGCGATCACTTATACTTGATCACTAATGATAATTAATTAATGATAATTAATGATCACTTATCACTATAAGGTTTCACTAAACTAAATATACATTTTTAATGACTTTCGTTTCAACTGATTTTTATACATTTTAAGGGAAATGACTTTTTTTAGTAAAATAATACCAAAAAAATGTGGCTGTTGTTACATATATAGATATTTCATGTTGTTTCATGTTATATTGTTAATAAGCAAAATCCAATATTTTTAAAATGTTGATTTTTGTACTAAATATACGTTATGATTGACTTTTGTTTTTTTTCGCATAATAGTCATATGTGACTAGCATTGACACAAATTGCTTTGGACGTCATAAAGCAAGTTTTAACCAAACCGCCGTCAAATAGTTATTATAATTATAAAGTCTTAAAATAATAAAATATTATGGTATCATAAAAAAATTCCATCTGACTGTACTAAACAGCTTCCATAATTTGATAGTGGACGTATCGTTAGTGAAAAAATAATAAAATAAAAAGGTGTCGTTTCGTCCACTGTGGACGAAAAATTTGTGGACGACACGTCAGCAAGCCTTTAATACATCTTCACACGCATTTCTCCGAAGAGGCAGGCATAAGTAAAACAACCATACCGTGGTTGCCCACGACTAGCCGCAGACATTAAGTCCCACAATGAGATATGTGACAAGTCTATCGCCAATCGAGCACATATCCAATCCCGGGCAACGTCACTTTTTAAGAAAATTAACAAAATCACTTTTTCTGGTTTTTTTGTTGCCCGACTCAGGCATCAAATCAGGCACCTCAAGAAGTCAAGCCCGACGCCGTAACCGACAGAACACAGAGGCGATCGAAATGTCTTATCAATGTCAAACACAAATTGAGAAACATTAACAAATAAAATTTTATTTTCAAAAAATGTGATTTGCAACATTGCCGTTTGGGGCACGTATGCATTTATGCATACGTGCACTGAACGGCAACGTCGCAACTATACCATATCACATTTAGCTATGCGGTTTTGGCTTCAAGTCATCAAATTCATGAACGATACTTAGTTCAATATCAGATGTAAGTATTGTTCATGAATTGGATGGCTTGATAAAAGAAACGCATTGCTAAATGACATACTTCATACAGTGTTTGTAGATTACTTAGCCAATTAAGCTTCATGAATATGGAATATTGTATAGTTGTAACGAGTTACGTACGCAGAATTTGTTTCTTAGAAAATACACCTTAGCTATTCATAATATATTCTAAAATAATCGCAGAATTAAAAAATATTAGTTTCTCTTTATTTGGAAATATTGTGTTTTAGCAATTTCCCAAATTTTAATAATTTTAAGTTCTATTAGTTTTTTTTTTAAATAACTAATAAGTTGCTAACCGCGAGGTTTTACAACTTCACCGGACTATTTATAAGGTTTTATTTAACAAATCCAATCTTAGGCAACATTTTTTTACTAGAAAATTAAAAAAAGAAATTTTCTTTTGGTGAATGGTGATCGAACCCGAGGCCCAAAGACGTCTAATCCAACACCGACACACAGACAATAGAGATTTTATTAAGGGTATTTCCAAACCGCTTACCGTGAATCAATGTACTAGTAATGTTATAATATTACCTTGACTTTTTATATAATAGTTTGGTTATAGCAAACTTATACCAGGATTAAAATCATGTTACTTTATTTATCGCCTCTGTGGTCTAGCGGTCCAGGTGTTGGACTTGACTGCATGAGGTCCCGAGTTCGAATCCCGGGTCGACCAACAAAAAGAAAATTGGATTTTTCCAATTTTCTAAAAAAAAAATGTTGGTCGGGATTGGAAATGTGCCCGGTTGGCGATAGGCTTGCCACCTATCACATTGTGGGACTTAGTGTCTTCGGCTAGTCGTGGGTGCCTTGGTTGTACCACTGCCTACCTCTTCGGGGATATGGGCGTGAAGATACTTTTTTTTTACTTTATTGAAAGTGTTTAAGTCGTCAGGAGAGCCGTATGCTTCGTTGGTGACCGCTCATATCAAAAAGTATTTTTTGCTTAAATGTACCATATAACAGACAAACCTTTGAGAGTCACCTTCCTGCCCGGCAGCTCGTAAAAGGCGAGCATAGGCTTACCGTCACTAGCACCATGATATCCTACTAGGTGTACCGAGTTTCGCAGCGACTCGCCCGGATTTACCTACCTACCTATTCCTGCCACCATAACGTCCAATGTTTGCTGTTGACGTGTTCCGGTTCGGAGGATAAGGTAGCCGTTAAACTTACTTCTGCTCGAGGCCTAACATCTCGGCCCCAGGTTGACAACACACCATTACCGCCTTTGGTGACTCTAGATGGCGTGAATTTCTTACCATCAGGAAATCCGTCTGCTGGCTTGCCTATCATTATCATAAAAAATCAAAATAGAGTCAAAATTGTAATGTAGTAGTATTGACGGTGTTAGCATAAAGAGCATCAGTTATGCTCAAGGCCTATTGCCAGGCTTACTGTGGAGGCGGAGTGTTAGTCGAGTATACCAAGAGGGTGTTACATATAAGGGTCCAGTATAATAACGGTTTCATGATGTTGCTCTGTAGTGCCTCAGAAATGTTTTTTTCAAAAACTGATGGTTTTCAGTCTATCATACGCAAAAAGCTAATTTCTTTTTAAACAGAATACGGGCGGGTCAGAACAGCATCCTAAAACTAATACCGGAGAGATCAAATTCGAAATTTATTCAGCACTTTACGAGGAAGGCGATAAATCAAGGTATTTTTCTTTTGCCTTGTGTGAAATCAATATCTAGTTATTAAGACATGTCATGTTTAGTTTAAAATAGAGTATGTAATGCAATTTATATATGACAATATTTACCCGAGTAAGAGCCCATAGCGTGCACGTCATATCAGGTCACTGGAAAATTTGTGAAATTATTTAATAATGTTACAAAATGTAACAATCCCAATCTATACCTACACGTTTCACATGTAAACATAATTTTGCTGTTGAAATATTTAGAACTTTGTTTTGTCAGTTTCTTTTTCTTTAGTTTCTTGCTATGAACCTACCCCGAAAAAGGGATTTTTACAACAACATATTTATTTGCATTGTTTATATAAGTGTATTTTGTAAATTTAGTCAGAATTAGCCAAGATATTAAATAAAATAGTAAATTGTTTGGTTACTGTAAGGCTTGAGAAAGCGTTGACGTCCTAAATATCGATGAATGACGATATTGGCTGTCTAGCCAAATTAAGTTACATTATTACATAAAATACATTTGTACTTAAGGCTGAGATGTGTTCAGTCCATGAATATTTTTATGAATACTTGGTATTTAATTTAGTCTTTATGTCTATAAACCCAAAATTTCTTAACAGTTTCAATGTCTTCAAAGTATCTTCACGCCCATATCCCCGAAGAGGTAGGCAGAGGTACAACCAAGGCACCCACAACTAGCCGAAGACACTAAGTCCCACAATGTGATGGGTGGCAAGCCTATCGCCAACCGGGCATATATCCAATCCTGAGTAACATGTTTTATTATTATTAGATAATTGAAAATACGATATGTTCTATTCATTTTCCGACCCAGGATTCTAACCCGGGATTCGACTTCTACTATAGTCTATTCGCGTTAAGAATAGTAACGTATCAGTGCAACTGCAAAGTAAGGGCCTATTTATACTGGGGTATAAATTTAACCATTTATAATAAAGCATACTTATTATTACAATATTTTCAAATATTAAAATTAAGTAATATAAGAATTATTTAGATTCCTCAGAATTTTCATTAACACTTATTATAAAATAATTCTGCAGCGCGTGTTCCATAATATCACCGTCATCTACAACAATTCTTCCATTTGTTAGAGTCTACTGTTGCTATTGTATCATAAAACAACTGTTCTACATCTTTAAATTTGAATGTTGAATTATTGGCAGAAACATTTTTTTTTATTTGGGTTAAGTTTACAACGATACGGTGGCAGGCGGAGAATTTCAATGCCATTTGCTTTTGATTTGCCATTTGCTTTTAACATAAGTTCCTTTTTTAAATAACTCGCATCCATTGTCACACCTTTACTTTGAAGCCAGTCTATTCTTTGCTGCTTATTCCATTGAAGTGTCGGTATCTTCTCAGATTTAATGATAAGATGCGTTATTCATGACGACTACACTTCCCGGTTTAAGTTTTGGTATGATATTTTTGAACCAGTTTAAAAAATTTTCGCCGTCCATTTCTTTTTGGTAATCTTTAGTTGATTTGGATTCAAATAATAGTAATCCCCTTTCCACAATTCTTTTTTCACTTCCAATGTGCAAAACTATCAGCCTTTTACATTTTCCCGTAGGAGCGCTCGGACCATTAGATAAACCGGCTCAATAAGCATCGTTCTTGTTTCTGATCGCTGAATCTACCCATTCCTTTGTTTTAACGTGTCCAACTTTTACCCACGTTTCATCAAGTAAATGTATATTTTCATTGGATTTCCTGTGTTCTTTAATTTTTTTAAGAAATTGACGTCGTCACATAATAATGTCGTCTCTTTCTAGTAATAATCAAGACCAAGCTCATGGAATATTTCATGAAGTGTAGTAAGTTTGAATGGTGGAATTTCTTCATCATCATTACATACTGCCGTAACTTTGTCTAGTATCGGGTACTCTTTTTTTAAATAAAATGAATGCACTTTTCTCCTTATAGCGTATTTATCTAAGTCATCAAATTTGTTAATCATAGATTGTCCAGCCCTTTTTTACAGGCGTTTTTGGATCATTCGTTTCCTGCTATTCTTTGATGATTTTATTAACGGTGTTTTCAGAAACACCGCGTGTACTAGCCGTGTTCACTACTATATTCTGGAGAATATAGTAGTGAACACTATGGATAGTCACGTTTTGATTTCCACACTGTTTAAAGCATTTAAAATATTATAAATCACTCGTCTCCACTATGAATTATTGACCCACTTTTATTTTTGCGGATAGGTGAGGTATTTATTTTTAAAATTTGCAAAAAACAAGTCTGCACTGTCTGAATGGTACGCTTCAATTAGTGAACACGAGTTTCTAATTTAGGGGCGTGGCTATCTGCGTGACAACGATGAGTCACTTTTTTATTTGTCAAGATCTCAGAAAATAATTAAACATATTCACATAGACAGAAACATAGTTCACATATACTATTTAAATTATGCGCCTCGATATATTTCATGCATACGAATTTAACCGATTAAGAAGCCAATGTGTGATCGTCGTTTTAGCCGTCTTTATTTTTAAATTGGTTGACCTAACCTAAATTTGAGCGAAATGATTAATTATGTATCATTGGCTAGAAGCGTGCACGTCGCGATCCCTGCCAGTCCCTTGTACTGCAATTGTGGCCCGAAAAAGTACCGCAGAGCGGGTTAAAGCGTTCCCTGGAGGCGACGCGTACCGATCCGCCTTTGTCGGTACGAAAAGAGGCAGATGCGGCGATGGGGGCCGCCACCCATCACGCCAGGCCCGTACAGGCGAATCGAGGAGTGAAGATTGTCAAATAGGCACGTAAAATGTGAGAGGGCGAATGGAAGCGAATCTGAATGAATTGATTGATGTAATGGATGAGAGATGCCTGGATTTACTGTGTGTAACGGAGACTAAGCGAAGGAGTAGTGATACTTTTGATCTCCCCGATGGCAGGTTGGCTCTCTGGTCTGGTGTATCACAGAGCGATCACGCCAGCGCTGGGGTAGGTATCATTTTATCGTCTCGCTTAGCCTCAGGCTTGAAAGAGTATGGTTTGGTTGGTCCAAGACTGCTCTAGGTCCGTATTAAGCTGAGAGTCACGCGAGTTTTTGTGGTAGCAACCTATGCTCCGGTCAACTCGTCGTCGACTCATGAGTTGGAAAAATTTTGGGATTCTGAGAGGGATGTTCTGGATATGGTTGAAGGAAATGAAAAAGTGATTATGTGTGGTGACTTAAATGGTTGGGTGGGGACACGACGGGACGGTTACGAGGCCGTTCTATGACCCTATTGTGATAAGAGAGTGAATGATACTGGTAAGCATATTGTAGATTTATGTGTGGAAAGAAATCTTCTTGTGTCTAACAAATGTTTTAGCATAAGGACAACATACGTATACATGGAGAAGGAATGATCAAATGAGTATGATAGATTTGAGTTTGGTTGATAGTCACTTTCGGAAGTGTTTAATGTACACGAGAGCCTTCAGAGGCCCAACTCTTAACACGGACCACTACTTGGTTGGTACACTTGACGCGTGGTGAGATGAGGAGGTTAAAGCCTCTGTTGAAAGAAAGAAGAAAGCTTGGCTAGACTATGTAGCATTTTTGCAGTCGAATGACAGTATGAAAGATTTGAAGAAAGAAATGTACTGTTGTTGCAAAAAAATCACCAAACACTTAGTGAAAGAGGAGCGCGAAAGGGAAAGTATGAAACTAGAAGAGAGGTTGGCTAACAACTTCGAGATGAACACCAAGCTCTTTTGGAGGGAGGTAAAGAAATCTCTGAGTTGTTCGTCTGCCTCCAGAATTAATAGAATTAAGTCTAAGAGTGGTGATATTCTTGCTTGCACGCATGACGTGTTAAAACGGTGGAGTGAACTTTATGGAGATATGTATGAATGTGCCCAAGATGCTGCCGCTGGGTTCGAGTACTTAAATGACTCGGAAATAGCGGAGGCATCTGACGGCATTATGATGGAAGAATTTGAATGGGCGATAAGAAGTATGAAATATGGTAAGGCTGCGGGAGTACATTTGGTTACAACTGAGATGATCAAACTTGGTGGTCCTGCCGTCCGGGACTCTTTCTGGATTCGTTGAAAGGAGGATGCAAGGGAGAGAGTATAAAAGTGTGTCTACCTATTGTTGTAATTAATTTAAATATGCATATATATTGAGATAGATAAATATTTATTGAGATGGTTATTTCTCATTAAAATAAATCCACTAACATTGATCAGCAATCCTCGACGATTTAAATGGGTCTACATAAAACGATTTCAATTAATCATTTTTTGCTATACATTTGTTCTTTTTTGCCTCATAGTTTTTCTACTTTCGTTTTGACAGTAATTTTTGTAAAGGTTTTCATGTTAATCGTTGATTGACATTTATGTAAAAATCTGAAAGATGGAAAGATACATTTTTCTACCAAATCATTTGTGTAAAAGGCTAATCGTCTATTCAAATTAAATTAGGCGAGTTATAAAATAAATTAAAATTTCAACAAAAAATAAATAATTTAGTAGCGGCAAGAGTTAATTAATAGATAATTATCTAAGTAAGACAACACTCAGACTCGTATTATACATATATATGTCGTAAGATACGAACTAAACCTCATCAATTAGAAAAAATTGCCTGTGCGTAGGATGAAATGGTAAGATATAAAGATATGCTAACTGATTTACGTCCCTTGTCATTTTCATCGGAGTCGCTTTGTAGAAAGATAAAACCATACCGATCAATGAAAAATTACTCGAATCATTTTAATAATTTATTAAAGCTTCTATCACCCTAACCTCCACTCATATTACAAATAAAGTAATAAAAATACAGAGCCCTTTTAATTAAATATATATTTGTCCTTAAAATTATGTGGCTCTTTTCGCATCAGTTGTTTACTTTGACTTAAAACAGCCTCAAAGAAAGTTGTCATGCGGAGCTGTGTTTTAAACTTTTCACAATGGGCGAAAAACACAGGATTTTAATTCAGTATGATCTAATGTTGGAAAAAGATGGTGTAAACAGTGGTCACCAAAACGAGTAAGTATTTTGAAATGACTGTCATTGAAGTCTTCTCTCTCTATGGTTGTATATAATTGATGGATACCCCAGTCAAGGTAATCCTCTCAAAAATAAAAGATACATAAATTAAGAATTACCTTTATTAACTTTGATAAGAAGAATACTAGCTTCAATAAATGCATTTTTACAGTAATTTTAGCTTATTATTTACAGATTAATAAATAAAACAGAGTTCGCAAACCTCAAGTTTGAATGACACGATTTATCTGCGATTTCGTCAGTGAAGAACAGATTTTTAAACTTTCAACCCCTATCAGATTCCTTTGAAAGATGATCTTTGCAAATAAATAGTTTTTATTTGAATTCGTCTTTAAAGTAAATATTAGTTCAGATGTGAACGACAGACTGATAGACCGATAGACAAACAGACTTTTACATTTATAATATTAGTATGGGTTCAAGATATTATGGGGATATAGAAAAATATTGCCTAAGATTTGGAATATTTTTTATTCCACTTTTGTTAGTGAAGATTGCGCTGGTCGATATTAGTATGAAATAACTGCCGGATTGGAATCGGCCTAACACATTGAAAAAAAACATTGAAGATCTGGTGAAAAAAGCTCAGCGAGTTTTTAATTTCAAAACTGATCAAAGTTTTTATTAAATAGTACGTAATAATTTACCTTGGAATATCCCCTTCGAAAAAGGTCTCATTTCCATGGTGAACCGCGGTCAACCCAAATATCATAAATAAAAAGCTTGCTATTAGTATAGTGGCGAGCCAGACAGCAATTGTCCATGGCAAATATAATCCACTGACTAACCACATCCATAGTGGTGTCACAAACGGTATAATGTTTGCCCATGATAGTTTTTTATCGTCCATCTTTGCCATTCCTGCACCCAATCTGGAAAAGTTATTATGTTCATCACTATTATTAACGTACAGGTTTTTAAAATATAAATACATAATATTATGTGTGGTTGTTCAAGCTCGTTATCTCTTTTCAGTAAAACGGTACAAACGTGTTGAATTTGATACTTACATATATGTTTTCGTAATTATTTCAGTTTGTTATTTAAATCAATTACGAGTATTATTCATGTAAGTTTGATTTATATTTTTGTTAGTTATTACTTCCTTTGTTCTTAAACACTTTTATGTTTGGTGTGTTAATTTAAATGAAAGGGCATCTCTGTTGTGGAAAGCATGGCAGATGACAGAATGAAAAAATATTGATGTAGATACCCGGGAAACCATAGGTTGAAGTTTCGGAAACTATTGGTCTCAAAAACTGGCGTCTTTGTATGATAGTTAAGATTGTAGAAGCTACTTGTAGGCAGGTGTGCAAGGATGGTGACATTTATCACTATATACCCCCTTTCTATCCCATAAGGGACTTGACGAGAAGATAAATAAGTGTATGTAAGTTCATTTCAAAGTTCAAAAGTTGTTCCCTATTTTACAAATCGACTACATCTTAACGAGAATAGACTAACTTGACTCATGTTTAACAAAATGCCGACTGAAAAAATATTGGACATCTCTAAATCAAAAATAATTTATTACTACTTATCGTAGGTATACCAAGATATATATTAAAATTTATAAGAAACGGCTTTTCGAATTTTGATCATAATTAAAGTATTTTTTGTGTGTCTATCTTCCCTAGACATAAAGAGCTGTTTCTGTTATAGAAAAAAACCGGTTCACTCCACAAATGCACCTTAGATCTGCTGATCAAGTTACAGATGATAGACGTTTATATTGAAATGTAGTATTTTATAATGGCAAAAAGATATAATTTTTCACCAGCAAGTGCATATAACAATTACAACAATAGTGAACAGTTAACACTTCCTCTTTTACCATAGACATCAGGGAAGTAAACGAAAACACCACTGGGTAATAAACCGCAGCAAACTGCGCCCACAGAGGCAGATATTGTAGAAAAATCCAAAAAGCTTAACTCCAAATCATTTGCAGTGTTTGTGTATAGGTGGTGAGACATTGCGTGCGATATTCTCCATTCTCTGAAAGAAACACAGTGACATTTTTATTGTAAACTAGCCGACCTAGGAAACTTTGTATTGCTTGTTAGCTACTACCAGTTTGTATGGATTAAATTATCGTTTTTACCAATTTTCCAGATTTTCTCTTCATATGAACCTTCTCCTGAGAATAACAAAGTAAGTCAGTAGTTGTTACCTATTAACCTTTTAGAATAATAAACCACTGGTACAAAAAAGTTACTTACGAATATGAATATCCACTGAAATTAAAAAGATACATCCGCCAGCTGTCTGCTCTGTAAAAATAATGATGGGCACATACTGTCAGTGCGCTCAAAATAAAACCAAGTATCACTGTGGAGACTGCACCGTACACAATATTTCTTTTCCAAATCCAACAACAAATTGGACTTCCTACTAAAAATCCTAAAAGTAACATGTCCGTCACTACGTCACTTTTCTTTCTTTTGTTTCTCGGAATCTGATTTAGTTTTTCAGCAACTTTTGGTTTCAAAGTTTTATAAAACCCATCACTATTAAATGTAAATGGTGAATTTCTTGGTGATTTTGCTTTTCTCACAAAATATTTGATTAAGATACCTTCAGCTATTTCACTTCGAATATGGTGGGTTTCAAAAGCTTCTGTGATATCTGTTCCCTAAAAATATTTAATTATTGCACAAAATAAAAAAAATTTAGGAAACAGTTTAAAAATAATTGGCATATGCTACTGGAATGTTTCTAAGCCTCACACATTTGTTTGTTTTTTTTTCTTTAATGTGTTTTGTTTGTCTATTTAACTTTAATCTGTTTTCCATGTGGACTTAAAAGTTTTTACTGTTAAAATCTTCTGTTTATTGCGGCATGATTATGGTACGTACCGGAATTTATGAGTAATTCGAAAACTATGTTATTTGACCTGTGGCAAAAACGCTTTGACAAATTTTAAAATTGTTTTTATAATTGCCAAGTTTTGGCAATAATATTCATTAAAGATATGCAATATTAATTTTATAAATATGATATAGGTGGTAGAGTTTCGCAGCGACTCACCCGGATTGGTACCACCGCCTTACCTATTCCTGCCGCTATAACGTCTTGACGTGTTCCGGTTTGTAGGGTAAGATAGCCGGTAAACTTACTTTTGCTCGAGGCCTAACATCACAGCATCAGGTTGGCAACACACCATTACCACGTTTGGTGTCTCTAGGTGGCTTGAATTTCTTACCATCAGGAAATGCCTTTGCTTGTTTGCCTTCCAATATCATAAAATAAAAAAAGAGCGGCGATCAAGACAAACAGATAAGGAAATGTGTACCTAGTTCTCACACTGTTGGAATAGGAGATGGATTTTCTGATCGAAAGAAATTCACGCCCCTAAAGACACCGAAGGTGGTAATGTTGCGTTACCAACTTAAGGCGGAGATGTTAAGCCTCGTTAAAAAAAACTTTTAACGGCTATTGCCCTCCAAACCGTGACACGTCAAGAGCAAGCACTGACGTGATGGCGGTACGAACGGGTAAAGCCGTGGTACCAATCCGGGCGAGTCCATTCCAATCGTGTGGACAGTAGGGCAATCATAGAGGCCATCATCGCACGTTCTCTTATAGGCTTTCATGGCTCATCGTGTACAGGCGGCTAAGCTTTTTATTAGAATATATCGACCTCGAGCACTGATAGAAAACAATGAAACTGATAGAGAAATAAATAAATAATTTTTAAAGTGGCTGTAGAAATCTCTTACATAAATATTGTTCTTAGCTTAGATTTAACATTTTTTTATGGCAGTGTTATTGCTAGTTTTGTTTTTTGTTAATTTTATTTCATCTTAGTAAATTCAAGCCATTGAGTACCACCAGGGTGTGCAGAAATGAATTTTGTCAAGTCGTAGAGACTGTTATGTACTCTCCACAATCCTTCGGCACCATCTTGTATTTGTTTTCCTTTAAGCCATTGTTCAGGCGTCCTAACTTTTTCATCTCTGAATAATGGATACTTCAACTTAGGAAAACTGATCTGTGTCCTATCTGGATCAGGAACCATTTTATCTGAAACAAAAAATTGTTTGTAAATGCAAACAAAAACTTTCTATATTTTTTTAAGTGAATAAGACAGCACGATGACAGAATAATTTAAACAAAATGAACGGGTTGCATGCCGGAAGAATTGACAGAAGGGAAAATTTGAATAGTAGCGTTGTGCATTTTTGATATGTTGGAATGATTAGGGAATACTTTTACACAACAGTTCGAGCCATCAGCAGTCACTATCCTTGCGCGTCCATGCTGCAACACAAACACACACGCACAAATGCGAAGTGATGTAGTTTTACTAATTTATGGAGTTAGTAGTAGTATCTTCACGCCCATATCCCCGAAGAGGTAGGCAGAGGCACAACCAGGGCACCCACGACTAGCCGAAGATACTAAGTCCCACAATGTGATAGGTGGCAAGCCTATCGCCAACCGGGCACATATCCTATCCCGAGCAACATTTTTTTTATTAGAAAATTGGAAAAACCCAATTTTCTTTTTGTTGCCCGACCCGGGATTCGAACCCGGGACCTCATGCAGTCAAGTCCAACAACTGAACCGCTAGACCACAGAGGCGATAGAGAGGAGTTTGAAATGTTTTTCTAAATAACCTCAACTAAAATTTTAATTAATACTCAATTATTAATAGGCAAATTATAAAAAAAAACTCCCACTTCTAAACTTACTTAAAATTTTGATTTTTGTTTTATTTACACTATTCATGTTGCAATCATGCAGCCGGATCTTAGACTATGGTGATGCACTAATCTAGAAAAGTCGATTCATTCCTACTTTATCCGTCATCCTAATTCATATAGATTATAGCGAGTCTAACTTTACACAAATTCTTTATTAATGAACAGTAGAGATGGAGTAAACTACTTCACATTTATTTGATAGTCCATGTTCCACTTTTATCTTTAATATTGGAGGGAATCCTCAAAAAGCACGCTAGAAATAGGGATTGAATTTCATATATTACGTGTAAGATATAAAAGTATACATCTACAGGACAATTTACAAAAGGTAAAAACTATTAACTCTAGTTTTATGGTCTCTGGTTCTCTGTGAGACAGCCTTTTAAAGCTTCTCAGAAACTTTCAACTTTTATCAAAGCTTTTATGAATAGCTTTTAACTTCATTTGTATTCTCTACTATAATTACACTCACTGTGTTTACTTTTCTAAAGTAAATACATATTCTATGACAAACAGTCTGGTGCAATCTAGCAATGGCATGCTTAGATCAGAACGTTCTATCACTATACCTATTCTCATTGCTATTATTAGAGACATCAATGTTCAGCATTGTCGTGTTCTTAAATTAGGAAGAAATCAGATTTTACTGGCACAAGTACCTCAATCTATTATCTCAGGTAAACTACTTACGTATTTCTTCTGATACATATACATACATTCAAACAATGTAAGTTCCGTTACACTATGAATCGTACTATGAATATTACATAACGGATGCTGCATCAGTAAACTTTTGCTCGTATTTTGCTTATTTAAATTTCTAAAAGAGAGGAGTGAAATTTTTATACGATTCTTGTCGAGTTTGGATTATTAGGTAGAGTAATATGTAATTCAATTTTATACATGTCTGTTAACACCTGCATGAGCATGTTATTAAATACGGAATCTGGGTCGCATGAAATCCTGTTAGAGATCCCGCGAAAGGAAAAATACTTTATTAATGCACAAACTACTTCAGGGGTTTAACAAGTAACTGACACCAAGTGCTTAGCCATGTTTACTAACAGCATCTACTAATGTTAAGTAATATTTAACCTCTATGATAAATAAATCTATAAATATTTCTTGAAATGGTGCGTCTTGGTTTTGTATAAGTTGCAATAATGGATTTATTGTCTTTAATTAAGGCAAAAATAGTGTCTTGTAGCTTGGCCCAATAATAAAACTCGTATAATCCTAGCCATGGTCTTTTTAAATAATGCATCGTCATTGGTTTTTTTTTGTCCATTTTTCGTAAATTGCTTCGAAGTCACATTCTTGTAAGTGTAAACACCATCGAGTAAGTTTACTATCTATACTTATATACTCTTCTACTCGTCTATACTTATATATGGTATCTTCATGCCCATATCCCCGAAGAAGTAGGCAGAGGTACAACCAAGGCACCCACGACTAGCCGAAGACACTAAGTCCCACAGTGTGATAGGTGGCAAGGCTATCACCAACCGGGCACATTTCCAATCAACATTTTTTTTATTAGAAAATTGGGAAAATCCAATTTTCTTTGTGTTGGCCGACCCGGGATTCGAACCCGGGACCTCATGCTGTCAAGTCCAACACCCGGACCGCTAGACCACATAGGCGATTTACTATTTTACTATTTGGTTCCATAATAGAGTAAAATCAGCCTAATGGCCAATGGTCAGTATAGTGAATGTTTTTCCGTATAAACAAAGTCTAAAGTGTTTCACAGCCCACATAATTGCTAATAATTCGCGCTCTATTGTACTATATTGAGCTTCATTGTCACTAATGGTTTGGCTGGCATAGGCAATCGGACGATCGCTACCCAGGGGTCCCTGTGAAAGCACAGCTCCTAAAGCAACATTAGAGGCATATATTGTAAGAAAGAAAGATTTATCGTAATCGGAGTATTTTAGTAGGTGTGCATTAACTAATAGCTCCTTATATTTTTGGAAGGCTTCCATAAAGTTTTTGTCAGTTATAATTTTATTACCCTTTTTCAAACAAGAAGTAAAGATTGCAAATTAAATAATTTTATTTGGATTTCAGTATGGATTTTCGCAAAGTAACGCCTTCGTCTGTCAAAAAGTTAAGAGTTGTGTTACTCTAGCAAAGTCTTTGATGAATCGTCGGTAACAACAAGAAAACTTTTGATTTCTGCAATGGTTGTGGGTATTGGATAGTCTAACACAGCTTTAATTTTATCATTATTTGGATTAAGGCCGTCTTGTGTAATGGTATGTTCTAGAATATAACACTTTTTTTTAAGGAATTCTGATTTATCGAGTTGAACTTTTATTTTAATTTGGCACAATATATCAAAAACTACTTTTAGGCTATTTGTATAAATATAGTTCGCTTAGGCCTGCAGAGTAGATAATAATGTAGACCTAGCAGTAAATGCTCTTTGGAATGTCGCAGGGAGGTGTTAAGACCGAATGGCATTCTGAGAAAATCGTAATGTCCTGATTGAGTACTAAAGGCTAGTTTTTGCGATCGGACTCGTTGATTTCTATTTGATGGTAGCTGCTTGCTAAGTCTAGGGTTGTTAAATAAGTACTTTTGCCTAATTTATCAAAAAAATCTGTAAAGTGTGGTGATGGATATTTGTCGTCTACGATGATTTTATTAAGGTGTCGGTAGTCTATTACTGCTATACATTTAGGTTCTCCTGATGCCTCCATCTTTTTTGGGAATAGGTGCACAGGGGCACTCCAAGGGGAATATGATTATTGTATAACGTTTTCATTTAAAAGTTTTTTCACTTGCCTCTTTATTTCATCAAACTGTACTGGGCCATGTCTATATGGTTTAACAAAAATAGAGTCTTTGTTTTTAGTTCCAATAACATGTTTAACATCATTAGTGAATGACAAGGGTACTTTTATACAATAAAATATATCTTTTTATTCCCTACACAATTTGTAAAATGCTTTCCTTCTTTCTCGTTTATGTGGTGAAATCGTATTTAATTCAAATTTTGTTCTAGTAATTGGTCTTTATTTATTTCACTAATACCTGTTATATTGTTAACCTCACACTCACCTATTTCATACTTATTAGCTACAAAAGACTATGTAATCGTTAAATCATCTCTTCGTCTAAAGTATAGCATTTTTCATAGCCATTTACTCATTTAACTATGACACTGAGCCTTCATACCCCTTTAAAAAATCTAAATACTTTATAATGGGGTCACCTGAACTTTGTATAGTTGGTAAGGCGACTCGCAATTCTGAACTTGGTGGCAATTGAAGTTTATAATCTTCAATTTCCGCGTTCTCAATTTTAAATAATTTATTTTGTAAAAATTATTAGTATCAAATATTGGTAATAAAGGTATTTGTGTAACTTCGCTATGCCTACTAGATGCGTGAGTGCTAATAACTTCAAAGAGTTCATTATATAGAAATTGTTCAAAATAATCATGTGCCTTGTCAATTCGTAGAAATAGTTGTGATTTTCATAACATGAATAGCAATTGTCATAGTAATTATAGGGTTCAGTATAGTCTGAATATTGGGATTTAATTCATTTAA
>NJDC01002865.1:80725-93616 GCA_002245475.1 Calephelis virginiensis | reverse complement strand
TTAAAACTTAGCATCTACCCTTATCCTAACTCCGATTCATAACAGAGGCAAGCACTAACTGAATTATAGCAGGGGTATAACATTAGAAACAATCTGGAAGAATCTTCGCAAAAATCTACCACGTCAAAGTTTTGTGACTCATAGTCTTAATCAATAGTCCCCGTTTAGGAGCTTAAAAGCTTTTAACTGGCGCGGGTAGAGATCTTCTGTCTTTCTTATTCCTGTCGTTACAATGACAGCGTTTGCCTCTTACACAGCAAGCCTGATTTCTACATAAGCCATACCTTACCTCAGGATTAAGGGCCTGTAACATCTATGGTGTGTATAGGCTGTTACTGTCAGGAGAGCCTTGCCATTGCTTACCGTCGTATCTCAGTACAAAAATGCTAAGTAGGATATGATCAGCTTTCTTCTTTGAACCCCGTACCAATACGAGATCATTGCTTACATTTTACTTGAACTGCAATAAAAAATAGTATTTTTAAATGAAGAAACATTTGTACTGGTACTGTTTTACGTATCACTTATAGTTTATTATTTTATATTCGCTTATTAACCATCATCAGGGCTAAAAATTGAACTAAATGTTAAAATCTAATATATATAAATCTCGTGTCACAATGTTTGTCCTCAATGGACTCCTAAACACTTAACCGATTATAATAAAATTCGCACACCATGTGCAGTTCGATCCAACTTGAGAGATAGGATAGCTTACAGCTCAATTTATCGCGGGCGAAGCCGCGGGTAACAGCTAGTATGAATATAAATACCAAATACTTAATCGCCTCTGTGGTCTAGACTAATGAGTTCCCGGGTTCGAATCCCGAGTCGGGCAACAAAAGAAAATTGGGTTTTTCCAATTTTCTAATAAAAAAAATTTTTGCTCGGAATAGGATATGTGCCCGGTTGGCGATAGGCCTGCCACCTATCACATTTATATACCTACCTATTGTGGGCCTTAGTATCTTCGGCTAGTCGTGGGTACCCTGGTTGTGCCTCTGCCTACCTCTTCGGGGATATAGGCGTGAAAATACTTACTTTAATACTTAATACTAAAAATATTACTTAACATTTACGAAACAATTTGCGACTTTCAGGTTTCTTATTTATATAGATTTATTAATATTATTTATATTATTTTGTAATATGTCATTCTTATTCTTACTTTGGGCTTACATTCAGCTTGTGTAATATGTCCAGGGATTCTCTATTTATACTCATTTTTATATTTAAAACAAAGCACTTATTTATATTCAATACAATATGTACAATTATTTATCTAATAACTACTTTCGAATTATTTTTAATGAAACTTATTCATGATTCATATGTACGAATTGACAAACAATACTTCACTACGTAGTATAAAACAAAGTCGCTTCCTCTGTCTCCATGTCCCTTTGTATGCAAATCTTTAAAACTTCGCAACGGATTTTGATGCGATTTTTTTCAATAGATAAAGTGACTGAATAGGAAGGTTTATATTTAATAACCGTGCGAAGCCGAGGCGGGCCGTTAATATACAATAATTTTGTAAATAAAAAAAACTTAATGAGATTATGGAGCTTTTTACAACTTCTAAAATGTGATATACTTCAGCGTTTTCTAAACACAGATGATCTTTTTACCGAGACTTGTAAAAAATGAAGACTAAAATTGTGAAGTCCCGGCTTTCAGGCGTCTGCCAGTTGATATAACCACCAATTCCTCAATTTATTCGGAATTAAGGATAACATACAAGGAATATTACGTGAATCTCGTTTTGCATGTAGAATAGAGGGTTAATGTTCGACATGCATACGAGTGTACTAATACTATGTTCCATTAAATGGTTGTCTTTTTATGATTAAATTTTGGGGTTAAGGACATGGAAGAACCTTTATCACAGATATTTAGTGATATCTGAGTATCTCCTTTGTCCAGGGCCAGACGTATGAGTTTAATGCGAACGAAAACTCGCAATTCTTGAGACTCGTGTTCGATTCTTAACAGAAGCAGCAAATTGAGTGATGATCAGAAATACCAAAAAAGTAAATTTATTAACATACATATTAAAACATTTTATTGTAGGTACTACGAAATAATATTTATCTTTATTATATATAATATTGCTGTTACAGTTGCTGTTCTTTAGTCTCGCTAAAACTCAAGTACGTCTGAACCAGTTTGTCTAATTTTGATTTTTAATTATTTGTTATCGCCTCTGTGGTCTAGCGGTCCGGGTGTTGGACTTGACTGCATGTGGTCCCGGGTTCGAATCCCGGGTCGGCCAACACAAAGAAAATTGGATTTTTCCAATATTCTAATAAACAAATGTTGGTCGGGATTGGAAATGTGCCCGGTTGGCGATAGGCTTGCCACCTATCACATTGTGGGACTTAGTGTATTCGGCTAGTCGTGGGTGCCTTGGTTGTACCTCTGCCTACCTCTTCGGGGATATGGGCGTGAAGATACTTTTTTTTTAAATTATTTGTTCAAATATAAGAAATAGGGAAAAATTGCAAGGAAACTAGGAAAAACAGCATTACAATTTTTCTCATGCAAACTGAATGAATGACTGAATGGAAATTAAAATTAGTTACTTAATTAAAATTTGGTTTAAAATAATGTACGTAGGCTTAGCGGAACATAAAAAATTAACAAAAATATTTAAAAATGTCAGCTATAGGTTGATTGCAAATTGAATTCATTATTTATAATAATTAAGACACGACAACATTTGTCGGGTCAGATAGAATTTTTATAATAACAAGGATTATTCTAAAGATGCTTTCGCTTATAGTTTTAGTTCATTTTAATTTTGCTGTAAGGTTGCGGACATGCAGCGTAATTCTCTTGATAAGAGGAAACCGATGCCTACAGATGCCAAAAAATGTTACTGGTACGTTGTTTTGTTAAGGGTCTTAATGAGAGCGTTACATAAAATCTGTGGTATTATATTTGATATATTTGATATTTTCCATCGTCGGCGCTTGGTAAAAAGGTTTAAGTTTTAGCCCTGATGATGCTGTATAAGCGAAACCGGTAGGCTACTAATTACAAAGTAATAAATTATAAGTGATAAGTAAAACAGTACAACTGTTTCTTTCTTTAAAAATATGAATATCTGTGGTATTAGGCTCGCTGACTGCACCTGCAATATTAGGTTTGAAAGAAAGTGTTGAATGAGAAAAGCATGCTCCGTTGGTTAGGTCACGTGGAAAGAGCGCAGATGAAAAATTTACAAAACAGACATACAATGCGAATGTGGTTGGATGAAGGTGCCCAGAGAGACCTAGGTATACACCTAGGTCTCTCTGGGCACCTTCTGTTAACAAATTGATTGGGTTTAATCTGAGGGTGGTGTCAAGAGTCTCCGCAGCCGGTGTGTTTGTATGAACAGAGTAAAGAATGTGAAAGAATCTAAACAGGTCTGCAATTACATTTTTTAACATTTGGCACTTGACACTGTCTGAATACCCCATAAGAGACTTGTCATGAAGATAAGGAAGTATAAGGACGTCAAGTATAATGAGCCATGTTCGTCTCGTATAAAGTTTCTATTTTGATTACAATGCGTGAATTTTAAATAAGTCGGGTCTATTCGCTCAGCTTAATATGAGCCTTTGCTGCTCAAATTAAGATTGATGATTGCTTGCATTTTGCACACAAGTGCGTCTTCTGTACGTTAGTACTATTATTTATTCTGTACTAGACCTAACACTCACGTTATGGAGGTAGAAATAGGCACTGACGTAGTAGTGTTTAATCGGTAGAGCCGTCGCAAAGGACTCTACCACATGACGCTTAGTTAAAACTGATTGGAACGGAGGAATAATCCAGTAACCATCACATCATTAAGTAAGTATGTTTCAAAAACTTCTAGTCAGACTGTGATCAATGCATGGGAGCGACTCGAGATCATGACCTAGGTGTACCTTTCCAAAAAAGAACCGTCAAAATTTATTCGTAATTTCTCGAGTAATCGCGTAACAATCGTACTAAAAGAACATACAGTCGCATGGGGTGTTTTTTTATGATATTGGAAGGCAAACAAACAGACGGATTTCCTGATGGCAAGAAATTCACGCCGCCTAGAGACACCAAAGGTGGTAATGGTGCGTTGCCAACCTGAGGACGGGATGTAAGGCCTCGAGCAAAAGTTTATGCTAGTGCATGTTTTTTTTAACAAACGAAACATCAATTATATCTATCCTATCCTCCTCCTTTTAGGAGCCAGTTAAAAGTAAACTTTAATCCTCATTATAAATATTAACAAACCATTATCAAACTTGTTAAAAACTCACGTTTTGAATGTCTATAATAAAAATAAATATACATAATTAATCTTCACCTTCAGTACCTACGAACTTTATATCACAAACTTCCTCTTTATGACAACAACTCATTTAGACCCCTTAATACAAGAGAACTGTTTTTATCTCCTCTCTGGAATTTGCAGCCAATAAAGGTATCTTTCCACTCTAAGACGATATCTCTGAATAATTTTGACTTCTTTTACGTTCTCTTCCAGTTTTTTTAGATGGAATAAATAATAAATAACTATGGACAAGTTACATAAATTGAATCTAATCCCAAAGTAAGAAAATTATATACTTGTATTATGGGTGTTAGTCAGCGATACTAATACATAGAAATATTAAAATAGATACATACATACATATCTTCACGCCAAGTCCCTTACGGGGTAGGCAGAGAGTATCGAGAGCCAGACCTCACGATCCTGACAAACCTGTCTTGCTTCCTTCACATTCATAACCCTTTTCATACAAATACGCCGGTTTCGGAGACTCTTGACACCACCCTCGGATAATATCCGATTGATCTGATCGTGAAATTTCAGCCTTGGTCTCCCCGGGTACTTCAGGCTCCATGGGTACCTACATCCATCCACATTCGCATTGTATATCTGCTTTGTCAATCTTTCATATGTCATTCTTTTCACATGACCGAACCAGCGGAGCATGCCCTTTCGCATTTTAACACCAACACTTTCTTTCAATCCCACTCTTTCTCGGATCTCACTGTTACGAATGCGGTCAGCGAGCGTTAGACCACAGATTTTCCGTAGTGCTCTCATTTCGATCGCTACTTTCATGCTCTTTCTGACATACCCAACTCTCGCTTCCATACAATAACGTTGGAATAAGCACAGAATTATGCAAAGCGAGTCTAGCTTTTTGACTCAAAACCTTGCTTTGGAATAGCTTACCCAACGCTCCATTTACACTATTCCCTGCACTCACTCTCCTCTCTACATCCGCGGTGTACCTTCCATCCCTGATAAAAGCACAACCAAGATATACAATTTCATTCACTTGTTCCAGCACTACATCTTCAACCAAAACTCTTACATCCGTTCTGGCTACGTCTCTTTCAAACACCATTATTTTGGTTATTAAAATAGATAAACTTAATAAATACCCAGACCCCGAAATGCAAACCCCGAAATGCTTGCTCCTGTCGCGTATCGAACCCGAGCCTCACAGTTAGTTGGTGTAGTTAGGCGTGTACGCTAGCCACTCGACCAACAAGGCGAACCTTCTTCAATGTTATTTGCATTGAACTTCGAACGTTTTTGTTTTACATTTTTTTTAAAATAAATTTTAAAACTCTTTGCACAAAAATCTTTTATACATACATAATTTCACGTCTACTCCCTAGCTTAGAAACCAAAGAGTATCGAGTGCCAAGTGTTACGATTCCTATAAACTCTCCTGGTTTACTCTACATCCAAAATTATTTTAATAACAAGGAGCCAATTTCGAAGACTCTTGAACATGACTCTCGACCCTCGAGTTATATCCCCACTGTTATCTAAACCCATTCACGTCCACATTTTATATCTGTTTTGTCAATCTTTCATGTATTACGTACAATATATTAATATTTGCCAGTGTAATGTGTAATCACCCTTAGGAATAAGATTGATGACGTCACGAACGTGTACTGTAGGCAATACTCCAAGTAGGTCTTTATGGGGATTGGCAAAGGGGTGTCACTTTGTCGTTTAAATACCTACTGATTATGTAATAGTAGTTAGGAATGTTAGATTGGGTATGTTCGGCCGGCGTCACTAAGTGACTTCTAGGAAATAGGTATCTGCAATGGGTGTGGCTGGCTTCTACCTTTGTGTTTTTCATGTTATAAGAACATTCTTGAATGGTCAACATAATAAAATAAAACAGACAAATAAAAAAATAATATTACTCTCAGCCTGAAACCAAGTTGACAACTGTTTATATCGTGGCGCTGCTATTTTTATCTTTTTTTAATGAAATGAAATGAAATGAAAATTATTATTATGATATTGAAAGGCAAACAAGCAGATGTATTTCCTGATGGTAAGAAATTGATGCCGCTTAGAGACACCAAAGGTAGTAATGGTGCGTTGAAAACCTGAGGCTGGAATGTTAGGCCTCGAGCAAAAGCAAGATTACACGTCAATAGCTAGCATTGACTTTATGGCGGCAGGAATAAGTAAGGTGGTGGTACCAGTCCGAGCGAGTTGCTGCAAAACTCTACCAAGTAGTTAGATGTCACAGTGTTAGTGACGGTAAGCTGCTCGCCTTTTACGAACTGTCTGGCGGGAAGGCAGGTGGTTTATTCTACAAAGGAGCCCGGACCAACTCGGGAGATCTTGGCGACGCAGACGTTTAGCGCAGTATCAGCCTTCGGTGATATATCAAGTATAAAATTTACTTTCATGACGTAGGGTTTATTATATATTATATTATATATTATAATATATTTGGGTATTGTAAGATAGTAACTCTTCTGTGCATTAGTAAGATTATTTATTATGTGTCTTTGAAAAAAAAAATTAAACTGACATATACCGATTTTTTACCTAATTGTTAGTAATGGCCGTTTTTTATAAACTGATGAATATATCACCTAACCTCAAAATATTAGACACCTAGTTAAACAACTTAACAGTGTCTGAGATTCAAATCCAAATAATATCATGTGGCAAGTGAATGTTGGGGCAAGATATTATTGTATGGATTTTAATTTAGACTATCTTCAAATAATTGAAACTTGTTTAAGATTTCATTTGGTTGGAACAAAAAAAAACTAAAAAAAATAATAAGTAGTTCTAATAGCGTTCCAGTAACTTATTTTAATTATTTTACTTTTTAGTAACGTGGTAATAAACAGTTTGTTTATTACTACGTTACTAAAAAGTAAAGTCAGACAAGTATTAAAAAAATGGTTTCGAATGATTTTTAGTAATATAATCGAATTTTAATGTCTTCTTTATACGGATTGAAATCATATACGATTATGCAATACTAGCGTCACATCCCGGCTTCGCACGGTTGCAAAATATATACAGAAACCTTCCTCTTCAATCACTTTAACTACTAAAAAAACCGCCTCAAAATGTGTTGAGTAGTTTTAAAGATTTAAGCATACATAGGGACAGAGAAAGTGACTTTGTTTTATACTATGTAGTGATGTATCTATAATACAGATCATTTACTTATAATTATTGGCGATGTAGTGTACAACCACCTTTAGGCGCAAGACTGCTGACGTCACGAACTCGCTCTGTAGGCAGTACTCCAAGTAGGTCCTTATGGGGACTGAATCAATGCTTGGATGAATGTTTCTTGGAACTGATACCGACTTTTGCCTCATTGTATTAAATTTCCGTTTAGAAAAATATGTACTAATATTTTATCTATGTGACATTTGTTATTTGGTTTTGATTGTTTATATAAATATATTGAAATATTTATATGTCAATAAGATAGGATGTAGTAAAATTGCCTTTATGATGTAGAGAAATTTTAGGTATTTTTATGAACATCTTATTCACGTTATATATAAAACTAAGAATTATCTTCCTGCAATGTTATTTACATAATAATAGACCAGTAGCACAGGAAATATTTTTTAATAAAAACACTAAATAATAACGTGGTAGAGATTCATCGTAGAATTCTCATAAAACCAGAAACGACGTCTTCAATTCTTGTCATCTTAGTTATTACCTACCATCTCTTAGTATTCTGACTTATAACGAAAGCTACAACGTATCTGATAAACTCAAATAAGGAGCCTAAAATATAAGCCTTAATAAAAGAACATAATGCTATAAATATCCCCTACATCCGAAAGGCTAAGGTTTTCGGATTGTTCCTTAAGTCTGCGGTCTCTATATTGATCTCTTAATATTGTAAAAACCTCTTTCAGCTTGTTTTTGTATGAATAAAAACTCTTATTCGCTATGCCATCTATTTAACAAAAAGGTTACATATAGATCTAATGAACTGATTTGAAACTGTATCGTTTCACCCGTCTATACAATATGTATGGAAAAGAATTAGGGGATTCTTCAAAAGAATTCCTAGTACCTAGTTAAGGATGTTCGATGTGCGAAGGAGGCGTCGTCGGTCAATAGTGGTGCGGGCGCGGTGCGCAGGCGTACCCCGCCCCCTGCCCCGCCGACCGGCCGCACGCCGACTGCCGACTCACGCAACTCGCGAGTTGTCCGCCGTGCGCTGCGATCGCGCGACGAAGCTCTCGTGCGTTCGTGCCATGTGTAATGTTTTTAAAGCGATCCGTAAGTAAGCTTTCGGAAATTCGCAACATGAATGAATAATCTAAATTCTTCTGCGGTCTGAGGACAGATAAGTTATTTGTCTTGTGGTCGTTGACACTGCAGCGTACGGGTCCCGCAGTGCGCGAGTGTGGTTGATTGGCGAAAGGAGACGTCAGCTGAGTCGCGTAAACATTGGCTTGACAGTTTTAAGATGATCGTTATGGTTCCTACTTAAAATTTGGACTTGAATCGTTGAAGACTCCTGAAAGATAGATTCCAATATGAAGCATTTGATATTACTACTGTTGACAGGTAAGCCTAATTATTAGTTTAAAAATGTACAAATACGTTAAAAAATATAATACGTTCCTGTAGGTATTCAAATATTCAAAAGCTTATTACGGAAACTCTACATTATGATCTCTAAGCTACAAATGTTAAAAGCAACATTAAAGCTTTCATTTATTAATTAAAATGTATAAGAAGTTGTAACGATAATTTGTTTCGTTGTTAATCATGTAATTTATGGTTTCGTGAGCTATTTTCATACTTAAAGTGCACAATTTTTAAATAAAATCTTCTCAAGTTACATACTTATATCAGAAATATTTAAAAAATGTGCTTTTTCGATTAAATGTTGACAAGAAGATGGGATTTTAAATGTCAAAGGAAAGTCGAGATATTTTATTCTGCTTCGTGAATTTTTATGCAAGAGTTTTATAGTAAACCTTGTAATCAATAAGCTAAACATTTGGATATTTCGTATAATCTCTAGATTACCTATACCTACTACAGCCGATCAACGCAAGGCTGAAAGCTATACACCTCAAGGAAAAAAATATACCTAATAATTTAAACTACCTAACACTAAAATTAGTTGCATTGCATTGCATTTACTGCTTTTCGTTGGGATCCTAAAAAGCACCCATTTTAAGATCCTTGCAAAGTAAATCATTAAATTCAAGATGTAGAGCACACCATAAGTATATGTCTACCACCATGCATCTGTAATTAAGGCTCCCGTTATTTTCGAATTGTCATTTTTTGGAATTCAACGAATGCTAATTTGAATGTATGAATTAATTAACTTTTTATTGAGCACAATCAAACTTCCTATTTAGGTAATAAACATGACATCAGTGACGTATTTCACAGCTTTGCAGTATAACAAGGTAGTAATAAATAATGTGCAATTTGAATTCTGTGATTTGAGCGCACTGTTTTGTTCCGCCTATCAATTTACAAAGTTATAACATGTAGCAGCTGCCGTCGCGACAGTGTATTAGTAGAACTCCATTAACTAGACAAACTTAACTGACATATAAACAGTTCGCAAGCAACTATCGTCTTTTTACAATCTAAAAATCGGCAAAAGACTCTATGACTCTACAATTAATATGTTGCAGCAAAATATTTTTTTGTAATCGCTTACGATTCGCAATCGTAAAACTTATTCCGATTGTATTTTCTCTTTTTTAGATGTTTTTTTTTATTTGAAATGGGCAAGATCCTAATACAATGGGAAATGACGTTAGGGTCACAGGAGATTGACTAATCTAGACTGGTTTAACGTGCATTTCTCCAGAAAATCTGTTTTATAAGGTAGTTCCAATCCCTAGTAGTGCAAATAATGAAAGACAGGATTAATCTCTTACTTCTAGTTCGTGGAACAGCTACTAAGTTGGGATAGCATATTTTATAAGTGAAAAAGTAAAACTATTGTAGAGTCAAAACTTAATATAAGTATGTTCAAAGCCTAAAATAGATCAACTGTGAACAATTATTGCATCATTAACATCGAGACCTAGCAATCTGACCAACTCTTATCAATAAAGAGCAGTTTAAAACTTTTATCAGTAAAGATTGAAATGTTAGAACGACTTAGGTAGAGTAATAAGACGATATCTTCATAATAGTATCCAGCACTATCCTGTACCTTTTTTTGCTGATGACAGAGGTATAATGGGTACAAACTTTCTAACGTTAACTATATCTATGCTGCTCAACTTTGTTTGTATTAAGATTTTATAAATTTACATTAAAACCTTCAGTAATCTAAATTATTTGTTAAATTAACTACACATAACCCTTAAATATAAATCTAATTCATTATTTTTGTGGTCTAGCGGTCCGGCCTCGGGTTTAACTTCTTGAGGTCCCAGGTTCGATCCCCGGGTCAAGCAACAAAAAAAAGTTACAAAATGTATATTTACAATTTACAATATAAATAACGTTGCCCGGGATTGGATATGTGCCCGGTTGGCGTTAGGCTTACCACTTATCACATTGTGTGACTTAGTGTCATTGGCTAGTCGTGGGTACCGTGGTTGTTCCTCTGCCTACCTTTTATATGGGGGTATTAAAACAAAATATATTTGGCACTAATTTAAAGCAACGTAGACCACAAAGAGGTAGTAGATCTATCCGTAATATTATCTGTAAAAAGTAGCTTGGCACTTCACACAAGAAATAAAAGAAAAATTTTTTCTACTCTATATTATATAAAATGTTGGAGGCTATACTAAAATATGCAGATATATTTAACTGTAAAATACGTTAAGAAAGAGTATCTGTAATAATTTATACGCTCATATAAATATAAAACGAGAAATGCATAAACGTCTAATCTTAATTTAGGCAGATAGCGACAGGTGTTGAGCTCAGGTAAGGCGTATTTCTTTGGCCCGTTGAGTTTAAAAAAAAGAATCGCGGCCACATGTTCCGAGCAGTTCGAATTTTAAAATTTCTTACTTTTGTAAATAATTATACATTGGAGTGATTTTTACTTGAATATCATGTCGTTTTATGATTTAAAGATCGTTATGAAAATTTTAGTTGTGCAAAGTTTAATGGGCTATGGATGATATTTAGTAATGTAAGTATAAAATTATTTTAAAATGAGATTTAGTTTAAATGTGACGAACTTCCACCGCGCTGGTATTAATGTAGCCTTTTGATTGCTGGATTATTTCACAAGTGCACTCAGAAGTGGTAGCCTGGCAACAGTTTCCCCTTCATTAAGTTGCATAACATTAGTGCTTTCCATTGTAGTGTTCCTGCGTAGAGTGTGGCGTAGCAGTTATACCTATAAAAAGGCTCAAGCTCACAAGCTCAGGCTAGCAACGAATTCACATTTTTCTATAACCAGCATGTGTTTCTAGTTGTCAAGGGTTTGTCTTGTTTGTCTTCCCTAGTACTTTTGGAACGAAGTTCCTTATTGCGCGTTGTGAATGGGGGCTAGCCGGAAAAAAATCTTACGAAAATGTCACGACACTTTTTGCTCTGTGGTCTAGCGGTTCAGTAGTTGGACTTGACTGCATGAGGTCCCGAGTTCGAATCCCGGGTCGGCCAACAAAAAGAAAATTGGATTTTTCCTCCAACTGACTTCACCAATCAATTTAAACTTTTATTTCTATGCTGCCCAATTTTCGAAAAAAATTATAAGCATCAAGGTATACTTCAGATATAATGTAAGCGTGAAACAACGTGAAAACTAATAATAAATAGTTATTATGACCTGTTTGACGGCTTTTAAAAGTAGTATTGGGTCGGCCTCTCGCATGACTTCTTCGACATACACGCAAGCTTTAAGAATTGGCTATTTGATGGTTTCCGGAAAAATGTATTAAAAATGCATACGTATATTTTGTACACTTAGTTTGCTACTTTTATTTTATTTAAAAAGCGTTAAAAATGTTATATATAAAATACTCGTGTCATATTGTTCGTTCCCGTACTCCTCGGAAACGGCTCGACTGATTTTCATAAAATTTTGTGAGCATATTGAGTAGGTCTGAGAATCGGCAAACATCTATTTTTCATACCCCTAAGCGATAAGGGTGACTCACCATTCTTTTTTACTAAAATCACATTAAAAATATAGCAGACCAACGTCTGCCGGGACAGCTAGTCTTATATATAAAATTTACAATGTTAATTACCGTACTCCTTCGAAACAGCTTTACCGATTTTCACCAAATTTTATATGCATATTTAGTAGGTCTGAGAATCGGTTACTATCCCTTTTTCATACTCCTAAGTGATAAGGGTGACTCACCTCTTTTTTTTGATAAAATCACATTAAAGGTGTAGCAGAACAACGTCTGCCGGGTGAGCTAGTATTTTTTATAATTTCGTAGTCATCATTCATTAGAGCTCTTTTTAGACCAAAAATGTCATAGATCTATATCAATTCATGGTAAGGGCTCTGGAAGCAACGTAATAATAAACAACATCAACTATTGTAATGCTCTACACGCTGGTGCTTCATCTTCATCTACATTTATAAAATAACATTTCCGAACAAAAACTGTTAAAGTTACAGCCATGAAATTTGG
>NJDC01002865.1:15549-40405 GCA_002245475.1 Calephelis virginiensis | reverse complement strand
GCTTTGCAACAACTTGCCCTTGTAAGGGCCCAACCTATTCTATATTGACAGTGTCATCTTCCAGTTTGGGGAGTAGGGAAGCCGGTGTACTTGCAACCTATAACATCTATGGAGTCTATAGATCGCGGATGTCTCTTACTTGTTGTCTAATGCCATAAACAAAATAAATAAAAAATAATATGCATTCCTCTTACTTTCTGCTTGCCAGGAAAACTATAGTCGATACCTTCAATTGAAATGAACTTACTTATGTTTAAAAAGTGTATTATCTTTCGTAATAATGTAATAAATCTATCCGTAATAATGTATATATCCGTAGAAACCATCCAAAAGTTAACAACCTGGAGGGTTTATACGGACAAATTTAATCCCAAATTAGAATTTTAATCCGATGTTGCGCTCGAATCGATGGGAATTAAAATAAACAAACACACATCATTAAAAGGCTGACGAGGATTTATATTGATGGAAAAAGTTTTAATGTTGCATTTGATTAGAAAATGCTTAAATGATTCACAGTAGTAATCCATATTAGTTTGTTTGTTTGTTTATTTGTCTGTCTTTCATGTCGCACAGCGAGTTTGTAGTATATTTTTAATATCCGATATAAATTAAGGGGTGTTATAACTTTAACATAGTATAAAACAAAGTCGCTACTTCTATCTCTATGTAGCTGACAACAATACAGATAGCTTAGAAGATGATAGCAAACTTTCAAAATCTCATATACCAGTAGTTCCATATTATGGAGTTGATTTTTCCAATTTAAAACATGTAACACTTGTTATTGGCGGAGAAACGGAAGGAATAAGTGAGAATAGTTACAAGTAAGTTTAATTTATTATGCCAGATACAGACCCAGTACAGCAACCTCTTACATAAATAGATACATAATTTGCTCATAATGGTATATTTCCTAACAACGCATAAACTGACAAAACTTACCATACACTACATAGTATAAAACAAAATCGCTTCCTCTGTCCCTATGTCTCTTTGTATGCTTAAATCTTTAAAACTACGCAACGGATTTTGTTTTTTTTTTAATAGATCAAATAATTGAAGAGGAAGGTTTATATTTTATATCCGTGCGGTGCAGGAGCGGGTCGCTAGTAATTATATAAACTGTTTAAATTGCACTGAATGTTAAATTTTATTTATTGCAACTTTTTTCTGAGTTCATTGTTTCAATTTAGCAATACATTACTACTATTTTAGCCGCGTTTTTTGAAACGACCTTGTCAATTTAGACTAACAGGCGTAACATCTGGAACCCGGATCTGAATTTATCTTCATCTGTATTGAATGAGTCATTGGAATTACTAATACCAAAGAACATAAAAAAAAACATGTTTAAATTTCCTTGCCCTATGACCTGATGCTCTTGGAATAACAAAGACCAACCGCTGACCACTAAGAAGGGAAATTGCCGTGGTTCTAACAATAAATGCTGAGATATATCTGAGACGGTTAAATGAAACTTCGTTTTTTACTTTTTTTTATAGAGAAAAATGTTTTATTTTATACACATTTTAAAATGGTGAAGGGTCTTTTTGAAAACCAAATATTAGTATAATTAATTCTAGTATGAATTCAGGTCATAAAAAACTTACCAGATGTTGTCCGCGGCCACACCCGCCTATTTTATTTAGCTCTCACTAGAACCGCGATCACAAAAGTTTTCACTTTTCCTCTGTTGGTCCAGATCCACTGCCAATACTCAAGCTTCCTGCCAGGTAGCTTGTCAGAGGCGAGCGCAGATTATAGGCTATTACCAACAACATCTCTTGTTGGCTGAGTGCTGTGCAGCAATTTGCCCGCATAGGGATCCACTACCTTACCTTTTCCTGCTGCCATCATTATGGCTATGTTCGGTTTAGCCGGTAGACTTACGAAATGGGCCTGATGATTTGGTCGTAGGATAGTAACATGTAATTTATTGTGCCTATAGGCCGCGGTTATCTCTTACCACCAGGAGGGTCGAGTACACATTATCTTTATACATCTTTTAGAGTTTATATTTATATATTTTTATATTATCTTTAGATTGTATACATCTTTGGAACTCGCTTTCAGTAGAAGTCAGGAAAGCCCCTAATATACATACATTTAAAATATGGTTAAACGTCACTTTCTACGTTCAATATGACTCGGTTAAAGTTAATCTGTTTATTCTTTTTTTTTTCTTTATTTTAAAATAATTCTATTCTAATAGATATTGCATGTGTTATATTTATTTTGCGTGTATTAGAGCACCATTGCATAAAATTTATTTTATTATGTCTCCAGTGTCTCCATAACATAAGGTTGCCTGGAAGAGATCGCTGTTTTGGCGATAAGGCCGCCTTTGTGTATCATTTAGTTTTTTAGTTTTATGTATTTATTTTTTATGTATATTCTTTATGTACACAATAAAGAGTTATTCTATTCTATAAAAAAAAAAACATAAATAAATATATCGCCTCTGTGGTGTAGCGGTCCGGGTGTTGGACTTTCCTGCTCGAGTTCCCGGGTTCGAATTTTCGAAGGTTATTCTAAGGCTATCAAATTTAATGTTTTACCTCAGTGGTGTAATTGGTACCGATTCAGGCAACTCAAAATGTCTTTTGTCAAGCTATTTCTATTAAAATGAATCCCTATTTTCTTTGGTCATCGCAGCACGCGTGAACGCATGGACCTATTTCGCTATTTATTATTTTGTTGTGTCAGTTATCGTCAGAAGAAGGTTCACCTGAAAAAAATTGGGAAAATTGCAGAGAAAATAGGAAAAAAATATTTCACTTTTTTCTATACAAGTGGCTTTCAATGTCAAGCAGTACAAAGTTTGTACTGACAAATTTGGCCTAACTATGGGCTAGTTTTTTAATAAAAATGTTTATAAGCATTGGATATATTTGAGGATAAGTTTTCCTTGCGTTACATTGTATTTACATTATCGGATTTAGTTCCTTCGGCTAATCTTGGGTATCCTACTTGTACCTCTGCCGACCTCTTCGAGGATAATACAACAGTAACCAGTATTCTAATCTAATCATATTGAAAAAACAACTCATTTTCTGCTTTTGTTTAAGATATTTGTAAACAAGTACTATTAGCTATTACTAACGGCTAATATACTGCAGGATGGTATAGTTAAAATAAACAAAGTGACCCACTTGATTAAATTGAAGCTCGTAGTTAAAAGCAATAAAACATTGGAAATGTGGATTGTGTGGCGAACCGATGACGCAATACTTTGCAAACATAGTTATATATAAAGTATGTCACATCGAGAGGGACAAGAGGGTCGCCTCAGGCCACCCTCTTCTATTTATTTGCTTATCGGTTCCCCAAAGTCATTTCGAATTTGTTTAATTTTCTTTTTCGATGTTGAAAGGGTGCTTCGATTAGCCCAACTGCTCATATGCGAGGGGATCATCTCATTGATAACTTTTTTCCATTTTGTTTACAATCTTTTTCATTTTTTTTATGCTATAGTAAAGCGAAGAAGCACACGGGTCTCATAATGATAAGAAGTAACCGTGAATTAACGACACCATAGATGTTACAGGTGCGTCATTTTCCTGCGGCAAGGATATTAGCCTATGGTGCAAGTCTACCGGCCACCCTACTCTTCGCGCCAGCACATGACAGAGTCGTTATGGCTGCAGGAATAGGTAAGGCGTGGATCACTAGATGATACCAATATGGGTAAGTCGCTTCGAAACTCTACCACCTAGTCAGATGTCACGGCATTAGTAAGCTTATGCTCGCCTTTCACGAGCTGGCTGGCAAGAAGGCAGATGGTCTATTCTGCAAAGGAGCCCGGACCGTCACGAAAACTTAAATTTTTGGCAATTATAGGCCTAACACCCTGGCTACAGGACAGCGACGCACCTATAACTGCTACGGTATTTTTAGTCAGTTACAGTTTACGGATGCCTCTTACCATCAGAGAGCCTTGTGCTTGTTCACTGTCCTATTCCATAACAAATAAAATAGCTAAACCTATCACATTGTAGGACTTAGTGTCTTCGGTTAGTCGCTACCTCTTCTGGTTAATGGGCGTAAAAATGCTTTTTTCTTTTTAATTAAAAACTTCTTTGATCAAGTTTAACCTTATTATTATTTGACGGAAACTTCATTTCGTAACCAGTCAGGAGAAGAAACAGAAATTATTATTAGTCAATCAATATTGAAGAGTTACAACTTAATTATTGGTCAAAAAGTTTAGGCCTTTAATCATAGGCTATTTACTTTATATCAATTTCCCTGAAAGGCCTATTAAGTCTACAATGTAATTTGATTATAGCCTGCCTCCGCCAGTACCTAACCGTCGTCACTCAATTTTATTACCCACGCCATTTGCTTCAAACCATATTGAACGGGGTTTTAATTACCAAGGCTATTAGTGATTTTATGAAAACCCGTCTCATGTTGCAAATTTTATTATAATTTATTACCTTATAATAGTTATTCATGACTGAATCGTGGTAGAAGTAAAGTAATATTTAAAAAAAACTTGACAATGGTAGTAATTTTATTGCGCAAGTTATCGCTATCTACTTTTAATGGAAATATTAGAAAGAGACAAAACAATTTCAGTGCTGTTAGATTTCGTGACATGACATTTCTACAGATGTTTAATCTCGGGAAATTTTGCTTAAAGAATTGTGACGAATTTGACATGTCCGGACTAATCTTAAATGCCTAGTATGTTCTATCTCTTTTGTTTTCGTATCATATGAAAGAGATGGCACGCATCTAAACTGAACTTAGTTTGTGCACAGCAGAATCATAAGTTTCTTTTCCATCGCCACAACTGTAATCTCTTAACACAATATTATTCCAATAATACTAATTATAATCGGAGAAAGACAACATTGTGACGTATGACAAAAATGCTTTTATACGTGGACATTTAGAAACGTGGATGCGTTCAAGTTAGGGCTTTAGGTGTAGGCCTAATACCCAGACCACTGGACAGCGAAGCACTTTTGATATGTATGATGTCTACAGGTTTTGCCCATGTTCGTTCCATTCCGCTTTGTAGAATAGAGTATCTCGTGAGAGGCGACTAATAGTCTAATAGGTTATTGCCACCAGGAAGTAGTAGAGTGCCGTGCTGCAACTTGTCCAGATAGCGACCCACCGTCTTACCTATTCAAGGTAAGGTACGGAAGGTAGAACAGCCAGTTGGTTGCACCCTGGCTACAGTAGGTTGTCTCATACCACTTGGAGAACCCTGTGTCGTTCGCTATCTTTTCACATAAAAAAATTATCTGGAGACCACGGATTTCTCCTACCATCAGGAGATTAATGTGCTTGTTTTTATACTATTAAAAAAAAGTATCTTCACGCCCATATCCCCGAAGAGGTAGGCAGAGGTACAACCAAGGCACCCACGACTAGCCGAAGATACTAAGTCCCACAATGTTATAGGTGGCAAGCCCATCGCCAACCGGGCACAATTCCAATCCCGACCAACAGTTTTTTTTTAGAAAATTGGAAAAATCCAATTTTCTTTTTGTTGGCCGACCCGGGATTCGAACCCGGGACCTCATGCAGTCAAGTCCAACACCCGGACCGCTAGACCACAGAGGCTATAAAAATGTATGTATATACCATAAAATTAATTTACCCTAGATATAAAAAAGGCGTGAAATGTTAAGGTTCCGGTGTTTCGTTTTACTTGCCGTAAACGGGTGAGTTTAAAAATTCATCTCCATTTAATATCAAACTTTGAAATAAATTCGGCTTGAACACCGAACCGCCACATGTCTCGGCTATAAAACACCGAGTTTGCTCGCCGTATCTACCGAGCTTTATTGCATTACGCTGCAATGCAATTGTGAGTCCATTAATCTCCTGCGAGCTGTTTCGGTGCTCGGTTTTCGACCTCTTACTGAAATACCTTTTGCAGTCTCCGCAACTATTATTCCTTTACATTCAGAAATGCATGGGCTTAAAATTATTTTTGATTGTAGATAGAATTATTTATTTAAGTTGTCGGCATTTACTATTGAAAATAAATTGCCTCCAAATATTTCCGATGAGGTTTCCCTTAACCTGTCTCTCTCCTTCTTTTCCTCCTCCCTATCCGTGGTTTGTGTAATTTTAAATGTAAACGTTTATTAATCCCGTGATACTGTTGCCGGTCACCTGCTCTTTTCGTAAATAAATACTTTAGTACAGTCACAGATCTTAACATTATTTAAAGGTTAAATTAAAAAAAAGCATAAAATATTAGTTCTTTTTAATTGGATCGTTTTGTACGACTACGATGAACCTGCCATGAACAGGTTTAAAAATACATTTCCATTTAATACCAAACTCAAATCGGCTCGAACACCGAACCGTCACATGTCTCGGCTCTAAAACACTGAGTTTGCTCGCCGTATCTACCGAGCTTAATTGCATTACGCTGCAATGCAATTGTGAGTCTATTAATCTCCTGCGAGCTATTTTTGGGCTCGGTTTCAGACCTCTTACTGAAATACCCTTTGCAGTTTCCGTTTATTATTGCTTCGAATTCCATATTGTATGAGTTTTTTTACTCATAGCAACGGTATAAATTTTATCTCTAGAGTGGTAACCTTTTTACTGCCCATGGAGTATATGCATACTTTTCAGGCTAAGTCACGTAGGGCGATAAGTTTTTTTCTGAAATTTAAAATTAGTAATCCAATGCTTTACGTTTTGAACTTTTTCCAATTACTTTTGTACTTGTAATGTTAAGTAATATTGACGTAATGGCAATTCAAACATGTCAAATGTGTGCGTCGCTGTCTTGTGGCCAAGGTGCCAGGCCAATTGTGCAAGTCTGACAGCTACCTTAGCCTCCTAACCGGAGCATAACACAGTCATTAAGGCGGCAGAAATGGGTAAGGCAGTGGATCTATACCAGAGGTTCCCAAACTTATTTCATGTAACGCCCACTTTGAAAATCAGTGTGTTTTGTAGCGCCCCCCCCCCCTCGTTTTTTTCTTGTCAATAACCTCAATAACATATTTGTTGCGCCTAGTTTAAAAAAAAACATTTTTTTCAAGATTTATACCGCCCCCCTCTAGGCTTCCAGCGCCCACAAGGGGGCGTTATCGCCCACTTTGGGAAAGGCTGATCTATACCGTGGACGAGTTGCTGCATGGTTTTTAAAGGTCAGTAACGCGCCTGTGATGGATCTTATATAGCGGCTGTCCGTGTGCGGTTTTGGTCATTTTCCATCAGGTGAACCGATTGCCTTCCCGTATACGTAGATAATTAAAAAAAACGGGACTCTACCACTAGTGGGTAGGAACCCATTTACCCTTTCTTCGCTTTTTATTACTAGTCAATTTTGCTAGCATTTTGTATTCCTTTGTTCAGTTAAAGTGCATTATTAGTATTCATAAAGAAATTAGTGTGTCATGTATTTTCTCGTTGTCGTCTAATCTCACTTGTTGAGCTCGGGCAAGAACACCACCACTTCCCGTGAGAACTAGACTTGACTTATAATAACGGCTTATGAAATAAGAGGCAGCTGGGCCAAAAATAGTCTGTCATAGCCTGCTCCAGGGCAACAAATTAATTAATCCTATTAATATAATGAATGCGAAAGTTTGTTTGTTTGTTATTTCTTCACACAAAAGTTACTGAACCGATTTTCATGAAATTTGGCACACACATAGAGGGTAACTTGGATAAATACATAGGATAGTTATTATCCCGAAACAATGTTCCTGTGGGACCACGCGGGCAACAGCAGCAATAATAATTCCCGCATTAAAATTATTCCGAACAAAAGCTCCATAGTATTTATTACAGCAAGTGATAAACGAAAATATAATTAATTATTTCGTAGCGCCTATTAACTTTCAAATAATCATTTATTTGTACGAATTACTTGCTAACTTTTGTTTTATATTAATTTTTTGTATATGATTAATCGTCTAATTCCGTATTACTGTCACGAATCCCAGAGTACTCATTGATTATGCGTCATGGCGTTCCAGGCCTGGAGTCCCCAGCGAAGTGACACAGTCCCAATACGGAAATCTAACTGCACCCTTCCTTATTCGTATAACTTGTGATCGACTAAAATTAATAATTCTTGGATATATGCCTACTTGAGCCGCAAGCAACGCACTAGCTGAGCCGACAGATGTTATCTTAACCTAGTTATAAACATTAAACCTTTTTTTTAACATTAAACCTAATCATATTTTAAAATTTTATCGTATATATTTATATTATAATGTACATATTTTCGAATACACTGTACGCTTTATTTTTTACTTACTTTTAATCATTTACAACATTTATTCATTAACAGTGTAAATGAATCCCTATTTTCCTTGGTCATCGAAGGCAAACCAGCAGACGGATTTCCTGATGGTAAGAAATTCACGTCGCCTAGAGACACTAAAGGTGGTTAAAGGGTGCGAAGCCGACCTGAGGCCGCGATGTTAGGCCTGGAGCAAAAGTAAGTTTACCGGCTACCTTAACTTCCAAACCGGAACACGTCATGACGTTATGGCGACAGGAATAGGTAAGGCGCTGGTACCAATCCGGGTGAGTCAATGCGAAACTCTACCACCTAGTCAGTCATTAAAATATGTTATAAATCTAAATAATAAATATTTGCACACCACAATGTGGTAGAATATGTTGGTATAAACAAACGTCTCTTGTAACAACTTCTAACACACATATTCAGCAAATAAATAAATATCATATTTTCATTTATTTATTTTTTTCAGATCAACTCACAATAACTAACACAAATAAATATCAAAATAAGTTCATTCGTTTATTCGCGTTTCGATGACCAAGGGGAATAGGATTTTGTTTTTATAAGACTAGTTGAGTCAACGAACGTTTTCCTGTCAAAACTATGAATAGTTTTTTTTTAATATGAACATTTTTCGGACAGTAACTAACACATCAAAATAATGAGCAAAACTGGCGTATCCGTGCGTACATTGTACGATGATCAGGGGAAATAGGTATTAATTTTTATGTTAGCTAGCCACTACGAAGGATAAACATAACTCCATTCACAAAAGATTCTTTCAGCCAACCCATTAAAGGACAATCATAAATGAAATATACAGACATGGTGTTCAGTGTACGCGAAAATAACTACATATATAAACTAAGCAAAATATATATAACGGACCAACATCTTGCAAACTCTTCGTATAGATATGTATGTATATATTATGCATATGCTCTTAGTGTGTAAAATGTTCCAAAAATGTTATTATTTTAATAAATATGCAAGAACTGATAGCACATTGAAGCTAAAATGAGTCTCTTGGAAGTTATTTTTCATCTGAAGTAACTTAGTGACAGTGCGTGTCCCAAATGGCGGACATGTCGTTAAGTTGAAATCCGTTATAAATCTCTTCAACAGTCCGCTATTGAGTTCCTCTAACGACTTCGTTCCACAAATAAGCACACCCAAACCTTTTATATTGGAACAATTTATTGAAATTTCACTAAATGTGAAAGTTTGTATGTTTGTTGCCTAATAGCAATTAAATATAATCAACATTAACATTTAAATCTCTCAATAGGCAATTTTATTGCCATTAATTTTATTTCATAGGATAAGAATACGCGTTTTTGATTTGTGTGACTTTTTTTTTGAATGACTAACGAGTTGCTATCTTCGTGGACTTTACCGGATTTTTTGTGATCTAATATCAATCGCGTCTTATGTAAAGATTTTAATTTTATAAACAACTACCTGAACCACCGAACTTAGCACTTTGGTGACATAACGTTTTGTAGCAAAATTGAAATTACCTTTTTGTATAAAATTTAAACCTTTCTGTCCATCCGTTTCAGAGAAGTTATTTTGAAAAATGCAAAAACATTGGAAGTGCATATACTTAGACGTGATCTCCCAAATATCGTAGTATACAAACTATTTAGAAAAAGTAACTTCACGCCCTTATCCCGGAAGAGGTAGGAAGAATCACAAAGACTAGCCAAAGCCACTAAGTCCCACAATGTGATAGGTGGCAAGCCTATCGTCAACCGGGCACATATCCAATCTCGGGCAATGTTATCGTTTTAATAGAAAATGGCAATTACAAATTTTGTAGTTTTTAGTTGGGGACCTCAAGAAGTTAAGTCCGACACCGAGCCGCTAGACCACAGAGGCGATAACAAAGATACGAAATATTTAGATTTTCTAGATTATTGGTCCTTCACTTTTAATAGGTTATGGCCGCAGTACACGTTGGGATCTGTTGAACTAACATCCAATACAATATTAATTATGTAGGGCCAACGCATCCGATCCTAGTAATGCTACCAGTTTCCGCCCTCAGGACGAAAAATGGCATAGACGCCTTGCAAAAGTCTCATCCCGACTTTCCTTATTATACAAAACTAAATACCTATGAATTATTATATATTCGTTAAACTTGTTTGTGCTAAATTCGTCGACCAACTAGACCAACAAACAACATACCAATACATAAAATACAAATATGTTGGACCAACGCCTTGGTCTAATGTATGCTGCAGCCATTAGAATAGCAAATATGCAGACATATCTTCTGATTAACAGAACTTTTATAGGTCTACTGTCTACAGTTAATGGGACATAGTTTGTGTCTTGCAATACCCGAGCGACAGCAATAACTAACAATATTATATATTAATTGCCAATTCTTATTACGTATTGAGCGAAATAATTTGAAGATTTATGAAATTTAATGTCATTTGACAAATAGCAGACGATCGCGTTTCCATCTCGTTTAGAACGCTAATTGCTAATTTTCACAAGCTTTTAAATAACTTGCAATAAAGGTATTTGTCAAAGTGGAATTTTGCAATTGAGCTGGTTTTCGCATCCCCTCCGTGGTTTAGCGTGGTCTAGTCCGGCGTCGGACTTGACTTCTTGAGGGTGATTCCCGGGTAGGACAACAAAAAGAATCTTGGGTGTTTCCTATTTTCTAATAAAAAAAATGTTGCTCGGGGTTGGATATGTTCCCGGTTGGCGACAGGCATGCCACCTATCACATTGTGAACTCAGTGTCTTCGGCTAGTCGTGGGTGACCTGGTTGTGCCTCTGCCTATCCGGCTACTATTTCTTACCGGCAACCTTACCTTCTGGACCGGAAGACATGACATAACATGAGACTGTCAATTTGTCACAGGACCAAGTAAGGCGGTGGATCTCTACCCGGACGACTTGCACCATGGTTCTATACTACCAGTGCTCTTGTTAGTATTAACCCATTTAATTTTTGCCCGCCTCTTCCGAGCTACTTAGCAGGAAGGCGATGATCTATTCCACAAAGGAGACTAGGACCAATTCGGATATAAACAACGGTAGGTGGAGACGGATGTTGTCATAGGAACTTCTAAAATCTGTACACGATAGGATTGTTGGGAATTATCATGTTAGGGTTTATTTTATACTTCTTGAATAGTACTTCTTCAGTCTGATACTGGGTATAATCCTGAGAAATAAAAGCTTGAGACAAAACATTTTTTTTTGTCAAAAACTTATAACACAATGTCCGTGTGTAAGTGAAAGGTATACTGTCAGGTCGTAGTCCTTAAAAAGTCACGGATTTATAATTTCCTTTTCTAGCTGCATTTTTCTTTCTTTAGGTTAGCTGTAAGATAACTGTACCTATCTAATCAAGGAAATCAAATTGCTGAATTATTTATTGGTATACCTTTTTAAATTTGTTTAAACAATCAAGTTGAAAAAAATAAAAAATGGGTTGAACTCCGGGAGTGCCTGCAGAAGTGAAAACTTGAATGTTAACATTGTGCATTTTTGATATTTTGGAATGGTTAGGGTATAGTTTTGCACGAATTGCTTTAATTATCAGTATGAAAGTACTGTCACTTATGTGGTAGAATACAATATTCATTTATTGCGTTATCCTACACAAACATGACAACACGAACATTCGCGCAAGCGCACTGCGCCGTATTATTTGCACAAGCGCCCTGCGCCGTCTTACGAAATCTCAGGTTACGTGTCCTGACGCGAGTTTAGAAGTTTTTACCCATTCCAAAAAAAAAGTGCGCAACGCCACTAAAGTTTTCACTTCAAAAACAGAAACTAAAAGACGCACTGTCATGGTCTTAACTAAGTGAGCTTCTTTGATACTCCAGATCGAATATTTTCCTTTGAAAACTTATTTGACTCTGTGAAATTTATTAACATAAATCCAAAGAAGTCAAACAAGTTTCATTCAAACATGTCAGAAATTTATGCCATTATTAATTAGTCTTTGAGCGGAAATAGCATCGATATTCCTCCGAGTTTTCAAAATTTATACAGTTTACACACGGGCCAGATAAATTTGTTTTATGCCGTTAATTTCAGCAAAAACCAAGAGGGTGGTTAATTTTGCCCGACCTCATTCCGTCTATCTAAATTTGCATATTCAAAGCATCTCCCTGAAATAACTCACAAAAACAACAATAAGAAGGAATTCTTAGTTTATCTGATGGAAGATTTGCTACACGCAAATTGTACAAGCTATTTTTTTATAATTTGTTGTAATAACATTGTAGGTGCTCATTGCTTGAAACAGAAACTCTGGAGGAATTATTAAGTACTCAACAGTCCAATTTTTATGTAAATATTACTAATATTATTATAAAATATACCGTGTGAGTGTTTATCACTAATGAGTTTGTTGTATGCCTTATACAGGGTTACATATAAAGCACCAACCGTATTTTGAGACGGTCCGGAATCGATAAAACTTTCGGTCTATAAAAAAACTTAAATTAATAAAACGGTAATTAGATTCTATACTTCTTATCGTCGGTGCTTGGTGGAATTCCATTCTTGATGCAATTTACTTAGAAACACTTGTACTTTCCACAATATATTTTATTATTTTTTATTTTTATGGTTTAGCCAACCGGTTTCGCTATACAAGCATCATCAGGGCTATATAACCCTGGGTTAATATATTGTGGAAAGTACAAGTGTTTCTAAGTAAATTGCATCAAAAACGGTAATTTACAATTTTTATACGAAGCAAAATGCAAAATGCATGTATGGTTATAACGTAAACACAGCATGAAACTGGTTCCCACCGACCGCGGTCGCATTCGCAGGCTGGTGAAGTCATGACTCGTACTAGGTGTACGCAATGCCTACAACGCGTGACAACAAGTGAAGCATTTTTGCGGACCATTTTAAATAAATGTTGTAAGGAAGTATCTTCACACCCATATCCCCGAAGAGGTAGGCAGAGGCACAACCAGGGTACCTACGACTCGCCGAAGACACTAAGTCCCACAATGTGATAGGTGGCAAGCCTATCGCCAACCGGGCAATTATCCAATCCCGAGCAACGTTTTTTTATTAGAAAATTGGAAAAACCCAATTTTCTGTCAGTCAAGTCCAACAACTGAACCGCTAGACCAGAGGCAAAGAAGTAAATATTACAATTTGACAATCATATTTAAAATGCATTACCATTTAAGCCAATATATTAAAATTTTGCCAGTCCTTTTCAATTTACCTTGTAGGTATAACTTATGTAAGTATATATAATTGGAAAAGAACTTAATACGAAGCCATTTTTCACTGAAATTTTACCCACATACAAAAGTAATTGTTTTTTATGTTGGATAGAATATATTGATGAATGGTTTAAGTATAAAGGAAATTGGTGTCGGACAATTTAATGTCAGCCAAATCGTTATCATTGATTCAGTGATATACGCATATGACGCATATTCCGAAATAAATATATTTTCTTTCTTTCTTTTCTTTCTTTCAATGATGTTAAGCTAGGCAGGATGTAACTGCTGCTGCACAGATTTCCACTAGCAATGGTCCGGTTGGGAATGACTTATCTTACCTATATCTACTAAAGTACTAAAATATGATCACAAGAATAAAGCAGATGGCTTAATAACTAAGCATATTTTAATATAGTCGTTCAAATTATATAGTCTTCGAATAGCCCTTCGTTATGTATTACCATATAATATTTATTACCAATAAAGCACAGTTATGGCCTGTTAAAATCACAGCATTTAGGCTAAGATCTAGACACATTCCATGTAATAAGTTTGCATGTTTCATGAATAAGATACACACTTCGAACTGCGATACTTATGGTATTATTGTGGATGTTCAACACTTGTTTATGAAATGTGTCAAGAATGAAGTAGTAATGCAAAATATGTTTCAGGAAGTTAAGTTGAACCGGTGGGACATGGGGATAACCTGATTTTTTAAGAACAGCCAAGTGTCGCCTAAAGCTTTTTTTATAACATTGGAAGGCAAAGTAGCAGATGGACGGTAGCGGAAAAATGATGCTCGGGGTTTGAAATGTAATGTACCCGGTTGACGATAGGCTTGCTACCTATCACATTGTGGGACTTAGTGTCTTCGGCTAGTCGTAGGTGCCCTGGTTGTGTCTCTGCCTACCCCTTCGAGGATATGAGCGTAAAGATGCTTTATATTCCTATAACGTTATTTTTCCCATATTCCGTTTCACGTTTTTACGTTTCCTATATTCCGTTTTTAATTATAAAGTAAATAGTAATAATGGAAGAACCTCCACTATGATACTCAAGTCTTAGTCAAGCTTTATAATAAGATCCTTATGTTGGCCTGGGACCGCTGAGTAGAATAGACCATCTGCCTCTCTGCCAGGCAGCTAGTAATAGGCGAACTCTGGGTAAAATATAGGTTATTATCAAGATCACTATTATCAGAGTGCTTTGCTGCAACTTATCCTCGCCTTACCTATTCCTGCCGTCATAGTGACCCGTCATGTTCCGCTCTGGAGGGTAGGGTAGCCTTTATACTTGCACAATAGGCCTGCCATCCCAGCCTCAGGACAGCGACGCACCTATAACATCTATGGTGTCTATAGTCTACGGTTGTCTGTTACTACAGAAGAGTCGTGAGCTAGTTTACAGACCTCTCGCATAAAAAAGAGCTATAGGACACTATGTGTTAAACCAGTAATGAGATTTTAACAGGCCATAACTGTGCTTTATTGGTAATAAATATTATATGGTAATACATAACGAAGGGCTATTCGAAGACTATATAATTTGAACGACTATATTAAAATATGCTTAGTTATTAAGCCATCTGCTTTTATTCTTGTGATCATACTTTAGTACTTTAGTAGATATAGGTTAGATAAGTCATATTCAACCGGACCATTTTTAGTGGAAAGCTGTGCAGCAATTTAACTGGATAGAATATAATAGAATATGTTTTTATTCAAAGTACATTTGTTGAAAGTCATAAACCTTAATATTTAACATCGCTGGCTTAATTTTTAAACTACGTATCTCCATTTGGTAAAATTTTACAGAATATAAAAGAAAAAACTGTTTTATTAAATAACTAACAATAAAAACATAGACAAACAACTTATTTTACATTCAAATATTATAAATGCTTCTGTTTGTTTTTAATATGATATATTTATACTACAGAGATAAATATAGTTTTATACTAGATAACATTAAAATCAACATTCCGAAAATTTTGGAGTTACAAAGTTTGAAAATGAAGCACGCGCCATGTAAGAGCATTTCAGAACACTATAAGTATAATAGGATAGATACACACCGTCATATTAATTCCTGCCGCCATAATAACAGTAGTACTGATGTGTTTTGTTTTGTTTGGAGGATAGGGTTGTCAGCAGATTTGAACTTTACCCCTTTTACAGGACAGAAACGCACCCATTATAGCTAAAAGTCAAGGTTTGATAAGACAACTGTAAGATTAAGTCCTCATTAAGGGACAGAAAGCATCCGTCCTACCCCGTAAGGGGTAAGCCTCCATGTCATTAAAAGATTGTTGTGCATCCCTTGACCATTCCATAGTAAGAAACTTAAATTAAAAAAAAAAACAAAAATCCTCGACAAAACCAATATAGCTAAGAATGTATAATCAACGTCAAATTAAGTCCATCCTTGCAAAAGTTATGATACTAAATATAGACAGACACATAAAAGAACACCTGAAACTTATGACAGCCCTCTTTTTCCATCGGGGCTAAAAACAGACCTACAAGAGAATGAGCTTTCTATAGAATTATATATCTTATTTATTTTTTAATAATTATAATATTGCGGCTCATACATATCTGTAACAACAGAAATAGTTGAAGCTGAGCAGTTTATTTAAATGGTAAAACCCCGGGGTCAAAACTATGTGAAAAAGCCATTAAAGGATAACTTAATGTGGGTTTTAAATTCCTTTTTTTTAATACAGACTCATCCTTCGGAATTTATCACATTACCTATATATACCGTTATTAATTCCTTAAACAAATAATACGGCATTTATTATTCCCGCGAGGGATCTGTTGATGACAGCTCGGGGACGAATAAACTAATGAGTGTACTACATGGAGGTGTGATTTATTTATGGAAACAAATATGTAGACGGATTAACTGTCAAGAGGTTCATGTCGCTAAAAACCAAAGTAGATAATGGTGTGTTTTAAACCGTTGCTGGGACGTCAGCAATATACTGTTTTTTTCATACAAAGCAATTATGGATCTTGGCGACAAAAATACACAAAATTAACATTAATATGCTTTATAAGACTAGTGTTTCCAAAACACGATTCATTTTACTTTGCTCGATAGAAAAAAATCAAAAAGGTAACCCTTTTTTGAAAGCAAAACCCATCTGCCTACTTCAATTATGAAAATATCAACACCAGATTTAACATAAACTGAGATAAGTACTATACTTAAAAGATAACTGTTTCAGTTTTTATATTTTTTGTCAAATTACTTTTATAGCGTCAAAAATAGTGATTTGGCGCTTAATACATTTACTTTAGAGCGCAATATTTCATGGCTCTTCTGGCTGACTAAGTATGGGGCCTTAAGTCTGTTGTGTTAGTCTACTGACTAGTCTATCCTGCAAACCTTAATACGATAATTTACTGTCTGATACTATGGTAAGGTAGAGGTCATAAGCACGGGTTCTTCCCGGGTCTGGTTGGAGACAGATTTGCCACCTATCACAATGTGGGACTTGGTGTTTTCTTGCGTACCCTGGTTGGGGCGTGACCTCTTGGGGGATATGGGCTTAAAGATAATTTAAAAAAATGAGGCTAGTTGTTCCAGGATTCGACTGCCTATTCTAACTAATTGCACTTATTGAAAACCCCAGACATCTTTTACATTTTATTTTTATAGCGGGGGATGAGGTCTTTACATCCCTACGTTAAAGTTGATCGATACGATTACGAGTGTAGGTTCACGTCTATTACACACTCGCAAATTAAAAATATCGTGATTTGCGTCTGGCTTCAAATAGCTAAAATCAGCTTTAAAAAAAACATAACGCTTATAAAACGTCGTCAATTCAAGGAAACAAATAATTATTATTTGTCTCAAAACTACTAGTCATATTTTGATTAAATTTCAATAAGATCACACGAGAAACATAAGATTTCAAATAAAAAAGAAACATAAGAAAATTAAAAAAAAACTTACTAAGAACACAAAAAACTAAACTGAGACAGTTATTTGTTGGGAGTTACTTGATAAAAAAAAATTAAAAATTAAAACTATAGATCACTTTTAACGTGAATCACAATTCAAACAAAATAATAACCCTTATGTGGGTTAAAATCAATCGTTTTGCGACTAATTTCGTTTACCCCTTAAACCCCATGTATGCTAAAATACGTCAGCAATATACTGTTTTTTTCATACAAAGCAATTATGGATCTTGGCGAAAAAAATACATAAGATTTAATTAATATTAACATTAATATGCTTTATAAGGCTAGTGTTTCCAAAACACGATTCATTTCACTTTGCTCGATAGAAAAAAATCAAAAAGTTAACCCTTTTTTTAAAGCAAAACCCAACTGTCTACTTCAATTATGAAAATATCGATACCAGATTTAACATAAACATAGATAAGTGTTATACCTAAAAGATAACTGTTTCAGTTTTTATATTTTTTTTAATTACTTTCATAGTGTCAAAAATAGTGATTTGGCGCTTAAGACATTTACTTTTGAGCGCAATATTTCATAGTAATCATGGAACGGGGGAGTGCGCTGATTGGCTCTTCTGGCTGACTAAGTATGGGGCCTTAAGTAAAACGTCTCTGAACACACGCGTAGCTGTTTCGAGCCATTGGAGGCAGCGCACCAGTCACAAGTGCCATTTGCGATGGTTTAACAAAAGGAACTATTTAATTCTAAGGCACGCATACGTTCTCACGTACACTTGCCTTTGAAAACGTTACTTTATGGCATTTTCGTGTCTAAGACCCCTTTGCCTGACTAACAGTTTCTTAGAATCATTCAAGAATATTGTATTTCCAATTAACTTTGAAAAGGAGGAGGTTGTAAATTGGACCGTATGTTTTTTCCATATTCGTTATTTAGGAACATTCAACTTTATAATTTGTTTAATTTCCGAACTTTAAATGTTTATTCTCATTTCAATTTTATCAAGATTGGATTTTTTTAATGCGTACTTTTGTTTCCTTTAACAACATTATTACAAAATAAGTAATAGTACCTACTAGCGAACAGAAGATACATTACCTTACTAAACTCAAGCAAAGTTCAAACGTTGACTTTTTGTTTACATAAATTGTTGTCAACTTGGTTTCAGGCTACAGTTCATAAATAATATTTGAAAATCTAAAATGTATCTTTTCTGCGGCCTCGCCTCTGTGATCTAGCGGCTCGGCGTCGGACTTGACTTCTTGAGGTCCCGGGTTCGATCCTCGGGTCGGGCAACAAAAAAAAAGTATATTTTCAGTTTTCTAATAAAAACAACGTAGTTCAGGATTGGATATGTGCTCGGTGCCTTCATGTTGGTGTGTGCCGCTTACCACCTATCATATTATAAGATTTAGTGTCTTCAGCTAGTCTTGGGGGCCCTGGTTGTGTCACTGCCTGCCTTTTCGGGGATATGGGCGTGAAGATACTTGCTTTTTTTAATGTATTATTTCTCTCTTCTTGCTATATCTATAATCTTTCTGTGATATTAAGTGAAAGCCCAGCAGAATATATATTATATGTTCCTAGATTCTACTATGATTTGTCTACAATGATACTACTAGGATTTGTCAATCCGAACGCTAAACCACAAAAAAAACTACCTGTCTATATTTTGTGGCTAAACTCTCTAGAAATTTTCTGCGTTTGAATTATTACTTTTAAAATTTGTATTCCGGCATAGTATTCCGAGATCCATGACAAGTCAGACTACGTTTGTTTGTAATGTGTCTTGTATGTTTATTCGATTAGTTACGTACTAGATAAACAGATACAGTAAACCAAACTCAAATAAAGATGGCCGGGATCAATTACTTGACACATTTATTGTGAAATCCGTGTTAATTACTAACCATTTACAAGTGTTATTACCAAATAAACATTTTCTGTCGTTAGTGAAACTTTAGAACCAACTGCCAATGAGGAAGAAAGAAAGAAGGAAAACATTTATTAACAAACACATTCACTACACAGAAAACAATGAAAAAAATGTAGATAAAATACTATGAACATATCAATCAACAACAATTAAACATATATCTTATATGACCTTTAAATGAGCAATTCTTGTATATATATAATTGGAATCTCGGATTCGGCTCCAACGATTTTCATGAAATTTAGTACATAGAGGGTTTCGGGGTTGATAAATCGATCTAGCTAGGAGTCATTTAAAAAAATTAAAAAAGTGCTGTGTTGCTAATGGGAGAAACACTCAGAGTTGAAAACTTTTCAGAAAAAAGCTTATTCATTCCTAAATGTAATTTTATCTATAATAGATATACTTTTTTTTAAGAAAAAAGCGTAATAGTGTTGCTGATTTCTGTCGATGGTGATCACTTACCATAGAATAATCTAGTTGCCAGTTTTCATTATCTTAATTAAAAATATTTGCCATATTGAATATATTGTGATAAAAGATTCATTAAAAGTTTGACCAACCAAAAGACATAAAAAATTACCAACTTTGCAAGATACGAGTAGTAATACTATTGATATAGTGGTTTATGCTCTAACCTAAGTCCCAGACACAACCACAGCGACTAAAACTTTATAAGGTTTTACTGGGAAGCGCTTTGCATTAGCTCGCCAGCTCGCCCGGCTTGGTATCGTCGCCTTACATATTTCTATCGCCATAAGTTTCTCGCATATACCATCTTGTAAGGTAGGACGTCTTGTGTGCCATTCTAAATATGTATAACGTTAACTTACTTTTACTCGTGGCCTGACATCCCGGCCTTAGGTTGGCAACGCACCATTACCACCCTTTACAACCTACCTATAGTAATGGATTGGAGTAATAGATTTCTATAAATTTTAACTTATTTGTACACTACGTTGTGGTAGAATATTTTGGTATAGGTAAGTAATTAAACATTTTTGTAACAACCTCTGTATATGCAACATGGTTTCATTTTATCACTACATCGTATAAAACAAAGTCGCTTCCTCTGTCCCTATGTAAGTATTCTTAAATGCTTAAATCTTTAAAACTACGCAAGGGATTTGTATGCGTTTTTTAATAGATAAAGTAATTGAAAAGGAAGGTTTATATGTGTATTTCATAACCGTGCGAAACCGGGGCGGGCCGCTAATTATATACTTACATTGAACAAATAATATTTTTTTGAGTTTTATTTTTATACTTATTCTTCGTAACAAATCGTATTAATGAGAAATTACTGGGAAATCGGAAAAAAATAATTCAACAATCTTTTTTGTAAAGCTACATTTAAATACATAAAACTACTACGTAAAAGCTACATAAGGAAAATCTTTAATGTAATGGTTATCTGAAAAAACATGATACTGAGCAGAAACCTTCGACATTTTCCTTTCGTTGTACGGATCCCTTCCCTTCGCTCCCCTAATGTAATTATGAGGATTAAAACCGCTGCATTGTACGCGTAGATCATGATTCGGATATGTGAAACTAATTGGCGGCGGCACCTTGTCTTTTGTCTGTATTTTGTTAAGGGTCTTAGAGATATGGAAGCTACAGATTGTATAGATACATTGTAACTTAAGATGCCGGCGAAAGACTAGAATTTTGAGTGTTAAGAAATTTTACTTTCATTGAGTTGATATTTATTTTCTGTGTATCTAATGGGTGTGAGAAACAGTGAGGTATATTAATATCCGCACAGGAAGTTAAGTTGAAGACTATCTAAGTTGGCAGGAAACAAAATTGTAATATGTAGCGGAACTCTATAAATAAGTATCACACCCATTATTTATATATTTTTTCTGAGTAATTTTAACATTGTTGATTATATTTTCAAAGTAATGATTACAAATAATGTAGTAAAACTAAATAATTTCCATACTTAAATCTAAAAAAAATATTAAGATTTAAGTATGGATTTCCGCTAAGTAACGCCTCCTTCTATTACTTTTTTTTACAAATAATGTGTTTTTAACTTGAGTTTAGTTCAAAATACTCACTGAGCATGTTTTGTTTTGTTTTAAATTAGTTGAAAAACACATTTACCCTATTAATATTATAAATTCGAAAGTTGGTCTGTTTGTTTGTCACTCCTTCACGCAAAAACTGCTAAGCCAATGGTCATGAAATTTGGTACACACATAGGGCTACTTGGATTAACACATAGGATAGTTTTTATTCGGAAACAATTTTACTGTAGAACCAGTGGGCAACGCCGCGGCCGACAGCTAGTAGTGTATAAAGTTTCAAATTCAATTTGATTATTTATTTTGTAGATTCTAATTTAAGAATTTAAACCAATTAGAAAGAAAACTCATTTATCACACTTTTAATCTGATGAAGAATTAAAATGAATAATTATTTTAAAATTACGTTTATACGGATAGATCATTCGTCGTCGCCTTAAGCACCGTCAAAGAAAAGCTTTATCGCTCTGGCAGGGCTAAGGCTAATAGGGATCTAGAACTTAAGTGTTAGGACACTCGCTTTGTAAGTTCAACCCAACTAAGGAATATTTTCGTCTTTTTTTTTAGACATACCATCTACTTATATGTCTTCCGTTTTTTATGGGACTTTATGTTACTAGGCTTCCAAAGCTTATAGACACCATAGATCTTATTATACATATCTTAGCCGGTATGTTAGACCTAATGAGCAAATCTAACGACTGACACTCTAGACCTGAATAAATAACCTGTTATTAGGGTTTCAGATATACCATTACATATAACAGTCATATCAGCAGTCAACTATGTAATGGTTTTTACATACATACGTCTTTTACGTACATACATGTGTACATATTTTTACGTTGTAAGCTTAGCAGAGAGTATCCATTCTTAAAGACGGTCTGCCTTAGCTTCTTCCACATTTATTACTCTCTTCATACAAACACGGTTTCAAAGAGAATGTTAGTTTGGTCTGAAATATATTCTTGTCTAATTCTAAATGCTGCAATGTTGTATTTAATCCCCAAATAGCTTAATAGAAAAATCTTTATTTTAAGTGCTGATTTTTAGGAGTTTTATAATATTGAAAATTCGAAGTTCGGAAGAAAAACCTAGAATCATAACTAGACTCATGAATATAGTCCTAAAATGTATTTCGAAATTGAAAAAACATTTTATAGACGACATCTGTGGGTAAAGTCCGTAGTCTCACATTACGTCAAGATGGTGCAACATTATTTGTATCCTCAGAGGGAAGATCTTAAAATATTACACTTATGGCTGTCTACTTTGTTGTTTTGAGAAAAAAATGGGACACTTTTTAACCGACTCCAAAAAGAGGAGATCAACAATAAATTCCTCTTTTTTTTACTAATAATAAATATATTTAGATGTAGTTTTAAAAAGGTTATTAATGATTTAGAAGTAGTCCCACATAGATTCGTTCCAGTGTTTTTTTGAGGAACACTTGACTATTTACCTGTGACTTTGTCAGCACAAAATAGTTAAGATATTCATACAAACCTTTACCCCCGTTACAGTCCTTTGGAGTTTATTTTTGAAAGAAACATTTGCTCTGTGTTCAAACTGAGCTCGGTTTTTAATTATATGCATACCAAATTTGATCAGAATTGGCCGAACAGTTTAGCCATATAAGCGTAACAGACAGACAGACAAACAGGCTGACGAACAGATTTTCACATTTACGATCATAGAATGGAAGAATGGATAGCGCAGACAACTTCATGTGCCTTGACGACATCGCGTCCGAGATTTTCAATTTAATCCAACTAGTGGTTTTTTAATATATGTGTAACAATGTGTACTTACCCGCAACTTCGCCAGCGTAAAACAATAACGAAATTCATATTATCTGCTAAACTTTTATCTGCATTAATAACCCTTTGGAGGTCGATATTTAAAAAATATAGCTTGTGTTTGAACTTAGATCTTTGGCTATGAGCAAATAAAATTTTATCAAAATCTTTTTAGCAGTTTTGCGGTGAAAGACACACAGATAGACTTTCGCATTTATAATGTTATATATTCATATAATGTATTCATGTTTTTGTGTGTAGGTAATGTGGTAAAAAACTTGGATTGTTTGTGTTAATGCTCAAAATATATTGTTAAATGTATTATATTTAAATTTTACACATTGAAAATATAATAAAAAAAATCGACCAAAAGTGGACGGACGAAAACAATTTGGCCATTGTTAAATTATTGTCATATTTTTTTTGCCAACCCGAAAACGATTGACATGGTCAGAACTGACAATATAGCAGACGGAAAATATAAGGTCGAGGAATCCTGATACATTCTGACTTTCACCCCTCTCCCTCGGGAATCCCTTTATTGTCCGTCATAAAGTTATCCTTTAATCTTTCTTAGATTATACATTACCTGTCAGTTAAATTTCGTTACGATCGGTTCAGTAGATTTGGCGTAATTGCGGTAATGATACAGACACAGACAGACAGACATACATTCTAAAATGCTAAAATGGTTTTCTGCTGTTTATCATCTTCAATTCATTTTCAAAATATGTTTAATGCACAGAATGTTTTATTATAAGTATAGATACTCGTATTATATAAACCGAGGGATTTGCTTATAACTCCACCGATCGTCCGGTCACCGGTCAGTTTTAATTACTGCAGACCACTTCTGTGGTAAACATCTGTCAATAATTTTAATAATCTTTTCACAATGTCAGAATTTGCTTAAACAAATTGTGTTATTGTTAACAAAAATATTTAAAAGTTTCTTCACGCCCATATCCTTAAAGATGTAGGCAGAAGCACAACCAAGACACCCACAAAGAAGGCACTAATGGAAGCTCACACGTTCGTAGTAAGAGAATAATTTATATAATAAAACGAGTTAAAATTAAAACCTCCTGATTCTTAAATTTGACTAGGTAACAAAAATTATCCAACAACGAGTAAAGATTTTATGATTTTTTTAACAGCTAAAACACCTACGAGAATACTTTTACTTACGACGTTTATTACACCCTAACTTAATACTTTAAAGTTACTAACGGATAAACGTATAAAACAAGCATTGATGGTGACAAACTATATGTCACCAAAGCTTTATAAATAACAAAAACCTGACTGTATATAATAGTGAATGGTTTCTTTAAGTGGTTATAAATCCTAGATGTTTAGTCCAACTTAGAAGCGATTAAGGAAATTTTACAACGGTTTTGAAAACATGTCTATTTAACGATAGTGACATCGTTGAATATATATGTTTCTAAAACCGTAAAAAATAACGACTAAGGAGATAAAACTCACGATTTTTGGGTCCGCGGGTCTGCAGTTTTATTTCAAAACTCACGAGATCGGTAATTTTGCGGTCCTGCAGCCACTGCGGTTGAAATTAGCGCCCGCAAACTTGGCGATTGATGATCTCGCGGCTGGCGGTTGCGGTTAAATAATCAGTACAAAATGGTCGCCCGCCAAGCGACCGCA
>NJDC01002864.1:36210-55571 GCA_002245475.1 Calephelis virginiensis | reverse complement strand
CTTCGACCATAATAAATTTTAATATCTTGTTGACAAGAACGCCATCATCATTTCTCAAGACCAACTACTTAGTTTCCAAACTTTTTTAGTGCGCCATCTGTGATCTTTTATATTTATCATCCATACATTTGTTTGTGTGTGTCAAATACATGGTAGTGTGAGTAACGTTTAATTTATTGATTAAATGTATTTATAAGCATTATTATTGAAAAATATTAGCGTTCTGCACTTCTCCTACACATAAACTATAAGTGTGCCAAATTTCATGTTCCTGCTCCTCGCAATTTTCGTAAAAAGGGGGTCCAAAGTTTTGGCATCACGTATTAATATACAGATCTTCTACAAAAGAAGTCATAATCATTGAAGTTGTTATTTATTTCTATGTAAAACTTGATTCAAAATCGGTTGTCGTTCTTACATAGAAACATATACACATTCATAAAATTAGTAGACTATACATTTAAAAGAACAATTGAATCTATAATTTATCTGAATTTTATAATTTAATTTAAACAAACAAAGTTTATAAAAATATTCCTAAATTCACATTCAAATATTCCTTTTTCTGGCCCTATAGCTCAACTATCCTACAAAGTACAAAGCAGCTCACAAAAGGGGAACGTCGCTTTCGATTCGATTATTAGTAACATCGTGAGCAAAACACAGTGTTGAAGATATTCCTACTGCCATACTATCAGTGCTTACAAGTATGGTTTCTGAATCGAAAGATAGAATTAGCCGGTTAGCTTCCTCATGCAATAGGCATAACAGTCTCAGTTTAGAGCACAATGTCACCCGCCATCTTTGTCTTTTGATAGACGTCAGATATATCACTATCCGCAAACCAAGCTTGTTATCTGCTTGTTTACCTCCCAAATGCACAGATGACACTAAAATTAAAAAAAAACAATGTGGTTAATTGATTGTCAAACCTACAAGAACTATTTCAATCGTATCAGCTTTCAAACCAAAAAAAACGCATTGAAATCGAGACTACCGTTCAAAAGTTATGGTGACAGACAGACACACACAGATACGTCGAACTTATAACACTGCGAGGGTTAAGAAATCGTATTTTTTGTCAAAATCGTTCTATTCATAAAAAACTTTGCAAACTAAACCGTGGAAAATTTAATAATGGCATTAAGATTCAAACTACCTTTTATGTATCACTAGAGTCTGATGTCTGAAGCACAATAGAAAGTTCTCGTAGCGATCTAAGGAGCGAATACACATATTACACAACAATTACACTATCACACTTAAATCCGACGAAGAGAACTTGATCAAAGTATTCCTAAATGACTTGTGAACTAATAATCACAACTATGACATCATCCCATCTTTATAACTATTGCAATTATAAAATACCTACCTCGTCGGTCTAGGAGATTTCACTTCTTTTTTTACTAAACTTTATTACAGACTAGGAAAAAAACATAATAACAGCCGAACAATAGACAAAAGTTTCTACTAAGAAAAGTGATATTTTGCTATTATACCTAGAGTGATAAGATAGCGGACGAGCACACGGCTCTCCGGATGGTAAAAGACAAACGCGGTCTATAGACATATAAGATGTTATAAGTGCGTTGTTGCACTGTGGTCAGAGTATTAGGCCCATTGTGCAAATCTAAAGGCAAGCCTACACGGAACATGAAACTGTCATTATAGCACTAGGAAGAATTAAAACGGCACATTACCACCAATGGTCTTGCTTGTAATGACCCTCTTGACTTATCCTCGCCTCTTAAGAGTACACTTTATTTTATATAATATTGGAAGGCAAACAAGCAGACGGATTTCCTGATGGTAAGAAATTCACGCCGCCTAGAGACACCAAAGGTGGTAATGGTGCGATGCCAACCTGAGGCTGGGGTGTTAGGTCTCGAGCAAAAGTAAGTTTACCGGCTACCTTACCCTCCGAACCGGAACACGTCATGACGTTATGGCGGCAGGAATAAGTAAGGCGATGGTACCAATCCGGGCGAGTCGCTGCGAAACTCTATCATCTAGTCAGATGTCACGGTGTTAGTGTCGGTAAGCCTATGCTCGCCTTTTACGAACTCCCTGGCAGGAAGGCAGATGTTCTGCAAAGGAGCCTGGACCAAAACGGGGAAAACTTCAGACGGGGACAGACTAAATACTGGAATATAATAATAGCGAAAAATTACGTTAAGACGACAGGAATAGGTTAAGCGTTAAATACTAATTTAACTTACTTACTATATCAATGATATTTTTTAGGGAATAAAAGTACTTGGTATCAAATGCTCCTCATACCTCTGTTATAGATAATGCTGTTTAATATGTTACTAGTTTACTTGTATTTTTTTATTTGAGAGGTCAGCGAGCAAGCACTCGGGGCTCCTGATGGTAAGAAACAACCTTGCCCTATAGACACCATAGATATCATAGGTTCGTCGCCGTTCCGTGGCCAGCATCTTAAATCAATTGTACAAGTATACCGGCCACCCTACCATCCAGAACGGAACATGACACAAAAAGACTAAGACAGAGTTTATACCTGGTCATCAATATCAGTAAAGAGAGCGGTGGAGCGGAAGATAGGTCGTGGGGCGGACGGCTGCTGAGCGCCGCCCGCGGGAGCTCGCTGCATCACAGCCTCCCCCTACCACGGATCACTCATTGCGCGCTTCCTCCTGCAATAACAAACACAGGTATATTATTACCACTTCCCCGTGACACAAAACCTGTAGAACTATTACCAGTGTCCAGGATTTTTATAGATATTTAACCCGTGTTGGTTCGGTCTCCTTTGCAGAATAGACCATCTACCTTCCTGTGCCAGGCAGCTCGTAAAAGGCGAGCATAGGCTTACCGTCAGTAACACCGTGACATCTGACTAGGTGGTAGAATCTTGCAGCGAGTCGTCCGAATTGGTACCACAGCCTTACCTATTCCTGCCGCCATAATGTCAGCGCTTGCCGTTGACGTGTTCTGGTTCGGAGGGTAAGGTAGCCGGTAATCTTACTTTTGCTCGAGGCCTAACATCCCGGCCTAAGGTTGGCAACGCACTATTACTACCGTTGGTCTCTAGGCGGCGTGAGTTTCTTATCATCAGGAAATCCGTCCGCTTGTTTGCCTTCCAATATCATAAAAAAAATGCATAAAAACATATAATATAGATGGAACGCTTAGACCATTAAGAAATTATCGAAAATGGAACGTGACTTAAGGAAAAGATAGAGGCAAAGTAGTAGTGATCTACTCACTCTCAGTATAATATCACCCAAATTGTAATTCTCCAATAATACCGTTTATGGTACTTGAAACTGAATAAGGAAAGCCCAGTTCACCTAGTGTGACGGCTAACATTTGAAATACGTGCACTTCTTTTTGTAAAATATTGGAAGGCAACCAAGCAGATGGATTTCCTGGTGGTGAGAAATCCACGCCGCCTAGAGACATCAAAGGTAATAGTGCGTTGCCAACCTGAGGCGGGATGTCAGGCCTCGAGCATAATAAGTTTATCGGCTACCTCATCCTCCGAACCGGAACACGGTAGCACTGACGTTTTGGCGGGAAGAGTAGATAAGGCGGTGGTACTAGCATAGCCCGGACTCTACCACCTAGTCACATAGTTAGATAGTCAGTCTTCTATGATATATTTGTAATAATAATTTACAAACTTGGATCTTTTTAAAGAGCATATTACTAGGTGCTGTGAGCAACCCGCTCGGGTCGATGTCAACACATTTAATCTACTCTGCCATCAATGTCGAGCTACACGCGGAAGGTGGGATAGCCCTAAGACTTGCACATCTATATATTATTACGTGATGCCAAAACTTTGGAGCCTTTTTTACGAAAATTACGCGGACGCAGTAGCATAAAATTTGGCACACTTATAGTTTATGTGTAGGAGAAGTGTAGAACGCTAATATTTTTTAATAATAATGCTTATAAAGTACATTAATTAATAAATAAAACATTACACACACTACCATCCATTTGACACACACAACTATATTGATGATAACGATAAAAGATCACAGATGGCGCACTAACTATTCAGAAAACAAAGTATAGTCGGTCTTAAGAAATGAAGATGGCGTTCTTATCAACAAGACATTAAAATTTATTATGGTCGAATTTCGACCAATGGGCGACCACTAGTTAGGTTAAAAATATTGCCTGGCTGGCTGGCATAGGGGGAAACTATATGCGAACTACAAGTACATCGATCATCTATTATAGACACATCATCTACTGAAACCCTTATATCTGTTCTATCTAAGGTCAGTTTTAAATACAAATGCTTTAGTTATCTTTGCATTCAAATGACATGTTTCCTTTTTCTATCATCGTCTTTCATAAAACTATGACTAGTGTTTGGAGCTCGGTTGGTGTAAAACATAGTTTTCATCAAAGCACGCAATCCTCCACTTGGTTAACCATACAAATTCCCACATTCAGTGATCTTAGTTTTTGGAGACATGAATGAATGAACTTTATTATGCACCAAAATTTACAAAATAATACATACTCTTTCACTTATTATATTTAACTTAGGTGCACAAAGGCGGTCTTATCACTTCAGAGCGATCTCTGCCAGACAACCTTAGGGTGAAACAAGACAATTTATAAAATTTTAAAAACTAAGTTAGGGGCTTCATAAAACAAAAAAAAACATATGTAATCTAATAAATATATTGTTTTATTGCATATAACACATACATGTTAAATAAAGTACATTAAATATGCATACAAATTTGTATCTACATTTATGTAGATACGAGCTATAAACAAGAGTGGTGACAACACACAGCTCTAATTGACGGCAATATCGAAATGAAACTAATTATTGTTAGCGTTAAACAAATTAAAAATATCATACGTATTAAATGTAGCATATATTTCTGTTTCGTTCCTTTACATTTTACACGAAGTTTTAATTCGTGTGAGGTCTTTACGCATTGGAAAAATTACGTGTTATCTTTCTATTAGAAAACGTGACTCGGAAAATGTCAGTCGTTTTTGACAGTTCGTATGGTAGGTTAATAATTCACTTGACACTACCAGCGTTCGTACCATCGACCACACATCCCAATAGACGCCGCATATAAGGCAACACGGTTCTGTCAACACATAAGTGTAATTGTTCTAATGTAGCTTATAACTTAAAAATATATGAACAGTATCTACCAGGTTTGTGACCTGTAAACATTGTCGCGTTATTTAAAAAAAAAAATATCTATAAAATGACTTTGTTCAATTAAATGGTAGGTACGGTAAAGACAGCCGCACTTCAAATTACCGAAAAATAACAACTTTCCGTAGGTTAATTAAAAATAATAACATTCATAAATACATTTTGAATTATTTGATGTTTATCGGAGTTCATCATATACTGGTCAGTCATTGTTAGATGCGGGTTTATATCCGATTCTTACACATGTGATTTTCAAGCTATCACTTTCGTTTGCATAGAGATAGTGATGAACTAATGTGCAAATCTATTTTATCTATATTTTTATTTATTTATCCCGAATAGGATATCGGTCTTGTACCAGTATTGTATGTAGGTATTTATGTATTTTATCAATAAATGTAAGCACTGATAGAAACAATAAAAAAACTTCTCACTCGGTGTACTTTTGAATTGGCCTCTGGATAGTTACTCTTTCTCAAGTGAGAAGTCAGCGACCAAGCACACGGTTCTCTAATTGGTAACAGATAATTATGGCCTATAGACAGCATTGATGTTACAGGTGCGTTGCTGTCCTATGGTCGCAATTTAAGGCTTATTGTGCAAATCTACTGGCTTCTCTACCCTCCGAATCGGAATGTGACACTGTCATTATAGCGGCATGATTGGGAAAGGCAGTGGATAACTACCCATGGAAGTTACTGCATACCACTGTATCACTAGTGATCTTGTTTACCTTTTAAACAAATACCTGTTTTACCTGTGCTCGCCACTTACGAGGTGCCTGGCAGAGGGGCATGTGATCTATTTTAATCAGCGGACTCGGACTAACACGATGAAAAACTGAACTTCTGCGGTAGAGGGCGCCGTTATTTGTCATTGAATAGCTCATAAATAGTTAAGCTGATTTTACTGAACTCTTTTAAATGCATTTGGTGCTTATCTGGGTGATATAAATTCAAGACTGGTTCCGATAGGCTATGTTGAGCTCAGTATGTCATAAAACTTTCAAAGGGCTGGGACAATTTTAAAACTAATTTGTTTACAGTATTTCAACGATATTCTGTAATTCAGGTGGGAATTACTCGAATCAATAAAAACAATTCAATTTGATAAGTAAGTATGTCTTTTATATCAAGTATCCACAAGATCATAAAATAAAAAAAAATCTAATTTGGTTTAAAGAAACCAGACGAGAGAATTGGTTTCCGAATTCCAAATTCCAAACACAGTGAATTAAATATCAACATTTTGCAGAATATTGTTTTATACACTTTACACCACTGCTGCTTCATGACAATGCTAGACCACATACTGCACAACAGACTGCTTCTTAATTAGGAGAGCATTAATTGGAATGTAAAAAACATCCACCTGAACCTAACTTGAACAGATTATTATTTTTTTCGAAAAATTCAATTTCGATGAGGCAGTCCAAACCACGTCCAAAGATTTTATTGTTTCTCGTTCGAATGGTTTTTAGTAGAAGGATCAATGAATTACCTATGAGATGGCAAATGTGCATAGGAAACAATTAATTAAATATATTACATTAAAAATATTCGACTTATGTTCCTCCCCTACAAAACGCCAATTTAAGATGTAAGGACTTAAGTACGGATATTACTCTCAACCGCAAAAATGTGCAAACCTAGAGACGTTAAGTTGTATAGCTGCGATGTGAGGTGCAATAACAAAATGTGATATAATCCGTTACAATGTCGTACTGCATAGAATAAAAGGCATATCGATAAAATATATTGTTCGTATTAAATATGTCTCATCCCTAATCTTATATATCTGTTTATGAATATGACGTGTTGTCATTGCAAGGACCAATAAGAAAGCAGTTCCTCGCTTCCTCGCACCTCAGCTATTTGCCAGAATTGTTTCAAAGCAAAATTATAAAGAATAGGCGTCTATTGGGATGTGTGGTCGATGGTTCGTACATTTTTCTTGAAAGCAGCTTACACACCACAACTAACACACAGACAAACATCTTATATATAAAATTCTCGTGTCACAGTTTTCGTTGCCATACTCCTCCGAAACGGCTTGACCGATTTTGATGAAATTTTTTGTGCTTATCCGGTATCTATGAGAATCGGCCAAAATCTATTTTTCATCCCCCTAAGTGATGATGGTGACTTACCCCAATTTTTTTTTACTAAAATCACATTAAAAATATAGCAGAACAACGTCTGCCGGGTCAGCTAGTCTAATATATAAAATTCTCGTGTTTTCGTTGCCATACTCCTCCGAAACGGCTTGACCGATTTTGATTAAAATTTTTTGTGCTTATCCGGTATCTATGAGAATCGGCCAACATCTATTTTTCATCCCCCTAAATGTTAAGGGTGGTCCACCCCAAATTTTTTTTTGGCAATTTTCAATAATGACAAAATTTTTTGTTTTTATTATTTTATTATACAGCATATAAAAGTACATACAACCCTAAATTTTCAACCTTTTATCATCAAGCCCTATTTTTTAATAGTCATTTTTTATCCCGGGTCGATAACTGATCAATCGTCATTTAATTAGTTATATGGCAAAACAGCGTTTGCCGGGTCAGCTAGTACATATATATATTCACACGAAAAGTCATTTGCCAAATGTCTGTACACCTAGCTTCCCCCACAATATTTTTTTTTTCATACAAACACGGTTTCGGAGACTCTTGATACCACCTTCGGCTAAAATCCCAATGATTAGGTCGTGGACTGTCAAACTAGGCCTCCCGAGACGCACATTGCCTTTCCGATTTTCACACCAACAATTTATTGTAATCCCAATTTCTAATCTCGTTGTTGCGCAAAAATTTCATATGCCAAATGCAGATTCTATGGTATACGTTGGTATACCAACTGAAGACCCATCCTAACAATAACCACGTCGCACATTGATTCACAGCAGCGATCAATTTCGATTGCACAGTGGGATATGCATGAGCGCTTCCAATTGCAATTACCCGCATTGTATTTCAACAGTATCAAGTGTCAATTAATTAATACAATTATGTGAAGCTTATAGCTTTCCCGCCAAGTACCACTACAGCCTGCGCTTGGTTCTGGCAACAAAGTATCAACATTGGGAAATAAACTGGGTCAAGCCCGACATAAAAGGTCGCATTATCCGGCGTCGTTTTCAGCCTGCAAAATATGAAAAATAAAAAATTCCACCCGAAACACTCCTAATGCGGCTAGTTTGGAATAAAGCACTAAATCTGACACTAAATTTCTGACTTTGAAAAGCAAGAAGGTTCTGTAATAGATACATGTTTTGTGTTTGTTTCTGTGTTGCCCTAGAACTTTTTAAACGATAAACTTGTTTTTGAGTTTTGGCGCCATCGAGAGAAAAGATGGTCGAAGTTTTTTCATAATTATTGAATTTCGTGTTTATATTGAGTGAAATCAGTGAATTTTGGTGGCATTTTGTACAATTTTGTTCAGAGAAAGTGCACAAATGAAATAATCATGAAGAAATTAGCGTATCGTGTATTTCCTAGATGCCGCCAAATCTCACTACACGAGCTTGAGTATCGAGGCCACCGCTTTACCCAAGACCCTAACATGACTTACTGACGTCTTATGACTGATAACTAATTATAATTGTTTGAAATTGATATAAAATTTGATGCAAATTTCTACTTGACTAATGGCAAAATACTAACGTGAGGGCCAAAACCTTAAGAAAGAAGAAGAAACGTGTTTTGTTTAAAGGCAGGGATTTTCGGTTTTGGCCCGTTCGAACTTCGTTAATAACCCACAAGAAAACCCGGAGTTATACATACACAACGCACAAACTCCGATTGTGTTATCCATGTAAATAAAGTACTCTGAATCAGGTTCGAATGGGAGATCTGGGGGCTGATTCCGTATCTTTTGAGTAATGATCACTGGGTAAAGTGTACATCAAATACCTGTCAAATGACGTGTTTTATATTTGCTTCCTGTGACCAACAGAAATACAAAAGATACTGAATAGCCCAGCTGGTCGTTTAGTAAAAGTAACGGTTTTATGAAAGAACTTTAAGTAGGTTCCAGATTATGTAAGACAAGTCACAGGTTATTCTGGAAATTGCCAGAGTCCAGACGCCATTTATCTCAACAAAAAATATGTAATATTTTCCGAGAGCACCGCCCTTAAGTAAGATTAAATAAGGTTTGATTCGATTCCCCCGTGTTGGTCCGGACTCCTTTGCAGAATAGACCACCTGCCTTCCTACCAGGCAGCTCGTAAAAGGCGAGCATAGGCTTACCGTCACTAGCACCGTGACATCTGACTAGGTGGTAGAGTTTCGCAGCGACTCACCCGGATTGGTACCACCGCCTTACCTATTCCTGCCGCCATAACGTCATGACGTGTTCCGGTTTGGAGGGTAATGTAGCCGGTAAACTTAATTTTGCTCGAGGCCTAACACCCCGGCCTCACGTTGGCAACGCACCATTACCACCTTTGGTGTCTGTAGGCGGCGTGCGTTTCTTACAATCAGGATATACGTCTGCTTGTTTGCCTTCCATTATCATAAAAAAAAAGTTGAGAGGTGTCAAGGGACACCAGGATGAAACGAAGTTCTCTCTCTCCCCCTCTCTCTCTCAATCTCTCTCAATGTCTATCAGTCTCTAGTCATCTCTAATCTATCTCTAGTCATCTCTAATCTATCTCTACTCTTTTATGGAGACAGACAGAGAAACATGAAATAAAAAAAATAATAAAAATATATAAAAAAAAATTAAAAAAAATGTAAATGATAATAAAAAAAATAGAAAATGAAAATAAAAAAAAATAAAAATTGTCCGACCCGGGATTCGAACCCGGGACCTCATGCAGTCAAGTCCAACTACTGAACCGCTAGACCACAGAGCAAAAGTGTCGTGACAACATTTTCGTAACAATTTTTTCCGTCTAGCCCCCATTCACAACGCGCAATAAGGAACTTCGTTCAAAAAAAAAATCTGTTCCCACGTCTTACGTAACTAATGGTGATTTTAAGATTTAATGGTGAATGGTGAATTTAAGAATAAGTACCTATATTATTTATTTCAATAACAATAAATTTTATAAAAATTTAAACAAATAACTAAATGAAATATTATTGTTACCGGCTCCTCTTCCTCACGTTTTTTTTAATCTTTATTCACAGGCTTTTGAGATGAGACGACTATGCCAGTCTTGTGAATAACATCCTATACTACTTAATTCATACACGTAGTTAAACCTACCTATATATCTAAAAAAACTAGTCAGTATCATATACAAACGTCAGAAAGCCCATCAGTCAAGAAATAATTATGTAAATCATCATCACTGCCACACTCCTGCCACTCCCACCAGACATCGTAAATGCTCATTTTAAGAACTTTGTTTCATCTGATAATCGTCTACTAAGATGCTTCTTTTAAACTAGCGGCAACCCACCTACGTCTCACTTGCGACCCGTGATAGAAACCCATATCATCACGCCCATATCCCCGAAGAGTTAGGCAGAGGCACAACCACGGCATCTACGAGTAGCCGAAGACACTAAGTCCTACATTGTGATAGGTGGCAAGCCTATCGCCAACCGGGCACATATCCAATCCCGAGCAACGTTTTTTTTTATTAGAAAATTGGAAAAACCCATTTTTTCTTTTTGTTGCCCAACCCGGTATTCGAACCCGGGACCTCATGCAGTCAAGTCTAACTACTTAACCACTATACCACAGAGGCGATACCTACCTATTGGTCTATTAAACGAAATTATTTCTTTTGTAATACGACAAGAGATTCCAATTATTCTAAGAAATAAAAAAACCTTAGGGAAAAATAGGTTAAGGATATGATTTTACCTTTTTCTGTACTAAGAAAACAACTTTTATGACTCGGTGATCAACGCAATTTATAACGGGTGATGTTTTTACTTAATGAAGATAAGGTCAAGGCTGCATTTTATGATATTTTTTGTAAGTTAATCGAGACTGACTCATACTTAAACTACTGTCATGTGGCAATACCTATAGCTATTTGCAATCCATACCTTCTATCCATACTAATATTGTAAATGCAAAAGAACGAAAAATTCCTTCGTTTTTCCTTATTTAACGCAATGAAGCGTCATTGTGGTATAATTTTTACAAGCTTTTATTCAAATTGCAACGTAATTTATGTCTGTCTTTCATCGAGAAAGAGCCTTAAAGATTTTGGTATGAAGCCTGGCTTAGCTACTGTCCGCCATTTTGTTTTTCTTTTCAAAATTACGTTCACTATTAATTCTTTCAAAAATGGATAGCTAACATCAATACAAACAAAAAATAATCTGGGATAATAACGCGTAAAGTGTCACATTTCCAAGATATGAGCTCCCAAAGTTGTAACTTAGTAAACCTGTCTGAACCCCGTCAAGGCGTAACCTTTAATAGTAAAGCTTTAGTTGCTTTAATCTTCGGAATTTGCCATTTAACGAGTTTTTTCTAAGAATATTTTTATTTGTATTGATATTAGCTATCCATTTTTGAAAGAATTATCAGTAAACGCAATTTTGAAAAAAAACCAAATTCGGCAATTCGGCAGTAGGTAAGTCAAAATCTGCATAGCTCTTTTCTGTCGAAATCATTTTTTTTAATAAATTTTCAACGTTAACGAAAAACAAACAAACCCTCAAGTTTTGAAGTAAAGTAAAAACTCGCCAAATTTACATCACTGCGAAAACAAGGTTTATGTGTTTCGTACATACCTACTTATCTTAGTTTTTTCTTTTTATGATATGGGAAGGCGAACAAGCTGACGGATTTCCTGATGGTAAGAAATTCGCGCCGCCTAGACACACCAAAGGTGGTAATGGTGCGTTGCCAAACTGAGGCCGGTATGTTAGGCCTCGAGCAAAAGTAAGTTTACCGTCTACCTTACCATCTAAACCAGAGGTTCCCAAACTTATTTCATGTAACGCCCACTTTGAAAATCAGTTGTTTTGTAGCCCCCCCCCTCGTTTTTTTCTTGTCAATAACCTCAATAACATATTTGTTGCGCCTAGTTTAAAAAAAAACATTTTTTTCAAGATTTATACCGCCCCCCTCTAGGCTTCCAGCGCCCACTAGGGGGCGTTATCGCCCACTTTGGGAAAGGCTGATCTAAACCATAGTATCATAATTTTATGTAAGATCAGTTATTTCCTAATATCTTCTAATCCGCTTGACAGATTTGTATGATTGTGATTTGTATGACATTGATGGTTGAGACGAGTTATTGCAAAAAACAAGGCACCTGGCGGTGGAATGTCATTGTCAGTAGCACTCTTTGTTTTTTTTTGTAATTAATAATTAATTATTGTTCTTTAATAGTATTATTTATTATTTACATTACATACAAGTCTATACATTTAAAACTAAAAAAATATTTCAAAATTATCTTTTTTACTCCAAGAATCCAACTAATATATCTTACCCACCGCATACCTACATCCGGTATTTCGTTACGAAATTCCGTTTCGAAAAATCGAATCTAAATTTGCTTACAGTAAATACACACAAAGGTACGAAAAATTCCTGATGTGTTGGTCCAGACTTGTAGGAATTTGCTATGTTCGACAATTTTTAAAAACGAAATTCCGTAAATAAATGAAATTCAGTTTAAATTGTTCGAAATGGAATTCTGAACTTAGGTACATGGCAGAAAAGTTGTCACTGACTAAACATTCCACACATCGGTAAACTCTTAGGCCAAGTCGATATATTTTTATAATTTATTACTATTAATACAATATTTTTTTTAAGATGCAAACAAGCTGACGGATTTCCTGATGGTAAGAAATTTACGCCGCCTAGAGACACCAAAGATGTTACTAGTGCGTCACCAACCTGAGGCCGGGATGTTAGGCCTGCAGCAAAATCAAGTTTACCGGCTACTTTAGCTTCCGAACCGGAACAGGTCAACGGCAAGCACTGACATTAGGCCGCATTAATTGGTAAGGCAGTGGTACCAATCCGAACAATTATAAAACAAATAAAAATAATTCTCATTTCAGTGTTTTGTTTGTCCAAAAATAACAACAAGTGACGTTTAATAATCACAAAAAGCTCACACCTGTAATACTTTATTGTATTACAGGTGTGAGCTTTTTGTGATATATATGTAATAATTCCTCGTATTGGTCCAGGCTCCATTGCAGAATAGACCATCTGCCTTCCTGCTAAGCAGCTCGTAAAAGGCGAGCATAAGCTTACCGTCACTAACACCGTGACATTCTACTAGGTGGTCGAGTTTCGCAGCGACTCGCCCGGATTGGTACCACCGCCTTATCTATTCGTCACCATAACGTCCAATGCTTGCCGTTGACGTGTTCCGGTTCGGAAGGTAAGGTAGCAGGTAAACTTCCTTTTGCTCGAGGCCTAACAACGCACCATCACCACCTTTGGTGTATCTAGGCGGCGTAAATTTCTCACCATCAGGAAATCTGTCTCCTTGTTTGCCTTCCAATATTATAAAAAAATACTATTGTTTTACGGGTACTCGGGTTTTTGTCTTAACGAAACCACTTGTTATATCAAAGAGAATAGATTCACAGAAATGTGATGACACCACCACTAAGATATCCGAAATTCATAAATAAATTGGATGCAGTGTAAATAGCACATATTTTCCGGTTTTGAGCATTTCTTTGATTTGTGCTATGACGCACTTCTTTTGTGACTAGGTACCGATTAATATTTTTACCTACGTGGCTACATGTTTTTTTATAATATTTTTTTATTATCTTTCCTCGTTTTAAAACGCATACGCCTAATGACGCCGATCTGCTCAGGTTTTGATTAGATCTACTTAATAACTTACGTACCGCTTTCGAGTATAGGCAATGGGTCAAGTCTTACTACTAGACAATCACATTACAGTAGTACTATTTAAATTATGCGCTTCGGCTATATTTGTCAAACTTCGGAAATCCGAATGTATTTTAAAGATATCTATAGAGTTGTTATTACATAATTAATCATTTCGCTTAAATTTAGATTAGGACAGCCAATTTATAAATAAAAGTATAAAGTGTAAAAAGAGTAAAAAAATGTGAAGCCGAAGCGCATATTTTAAATAGAAGTACTGTACGTTTCGTTTTAAAGAAAATGTTAAGTATATTCGTCTATTGTTAATCATTGGATGCCCTGATTGTACTAACTAACTGGGATACGAATTAATAAATAAGGTCCTAAAATTCTATATACAAAATTATTCATCACATCACACGTGAACATATGAAGCGATTTTACTAATTCTTTTTTATTATATTAACTACAATCTGACAAAAAATTTTAAAATGTAAGTTTTGCGGAACGTTAAAAAAATTATAAAAACTCAACAAAAATAACTTGGTTAAGACAAGCCATCTGGCATGTCAACTAGTAACTAATATAACTGAAAAAAGTTTAGGATGTCCACCGAAACGCTGCACAGTATTTTTTTGAACCTTATTTTGGGACAGCCCAATTTTATAGGATATATAGGAATATAATTGGAGAAATATATTACTTACGCAAGACTAAAACTCCCACAAGCCTAGCTTTGACAGCTTTTGATAAAATGCGGTCCGAGTAAAAGCACCGGTTTTTGATGCAAAAACTCTGCTCGTAAAAGCCTACCATAGAGCCAAATTATCCACCATATAAAACTATCCACCGAAAAGCTGCGACTATGCAGTTTCAACATAATCGCAAACTTGGCAAAAACCCATTTATTTTTTTCTGACTAAAGTCTACAATATTAGCCAATTATTTTTACTTTAAAACACAACTACATATATGGACTACTACCACAAAATAACGATTGCTGAAATCCCAGACTTTCAAAGATATGATTTTTTTAAAATACCGGTTTAGTCCCAGTTTTACACACGGCTGAGTAGGCTTAAAAATAGCACAAAACGAATGTATTTACCCCCTGCAGTCACCAAAATGATAAAACCATTTCAAATAAATAACTTTATCAAAATATATACAAAAAGTGACATTCGCACATTCAATATAACTAGGCTGTCCCAAAATAAGGTTCAAAAAAATACTGTGTTCTGTAGAGTACGTAGCCATACATGGAAAAATCCAGCCTTAGGTAAGCAACACAAGCTTTACACTTGAGGACTATAATAAACGACGCTTACTTCTGATGGAACTACTAGGAATTCACTCTGTTAAACTTACAAAAATGTGATTTCGCAAAAACCATAAATATCTCCAATCTGTAATAAAAAAAACCTTCTCCTGACAACAACTAACACAAGTAAATAAAAACTAACGAATTTGTTATTTTTGTTATACCTACTTACATAAATAGTATAATTTAGAAATCCAAGTTCTAAAAGCTGAATCCACACTAGACACTTAAATCAACCTTTCGTTGCATCAGATCACTATTTTTAGTTATAAAAACTCTTTTAGCATAGATCAATAACCTATGCAGTTAGCACTGTAAGGATATTCCTTGCATGTAGTTTTATCTCCGGAAATATTATTTACTGCGCAATTAGAATAATACGCGCACTTTAGGCATACATTATTGTTGGCATAATAATGCATATTTTTATATACCGTATAACAATTACGCCTACAATTAGGTCTAAAGTAGGGTTAAAATAGAAAATGGAATTTCGTCATAGGATATATTTTCAAGAAAATTATCAACTTTGTTACAGCAGACAGCACTGAAATGTGTATTAATGTCTAGTTATTTAAGTCCATCACGTTAAAGCGGAGCGAAGTTGCGTTTCGAAAATCAAATTCAAATAGCAAATCTACACAAATTAAATATGAAAAATTACTGTTTGTCTTTGGTACGTCTGTATTGCTGCGTTCAGAATTCCGTTTCGATTTTTCGGTTCGGATTTATTCCGCATGTGTGTGTTGGGCCTTTAATGGTAAAACAAATCCTGCAGCGCGCATTCTTGTTTTCCGAAAAGCACACCCACTCAATTTCTATAGCAAAAAGTATTTTGCGCAATACTAAAATTCTGTTTGCCGTTCACCGTCGCCGGCGTCTTAGATATTACACATACACCGTACATAAGGAACTTGTGACTTGTCTTTAAAATATTAAAATTTAACACCGGATCGGAACTCAATAACAGACTGGAAGATCCGGCGAAAGAAACTCAACGAGCTTGTACTTTTTTCTTAGCTTTCACAGGTGCATGCTCTATTGAAGCTGCGCCCTGGATAGCCTACACTTCATAGGATGCATATAGGAAGATTCAGCTTTGCCCATTAGGCATTAAAGGCTAAACCCATACTTTTTCTAATGAATAGAAGATTTTATCTTTTGCATACCGACTATCATTTCAACAAAGTTCAAATATTAAGTTCGAGGAATACTTTCCTTCTAGTAGTGGAAAATTCAATAAGTTTCTGCAATGTCTTTAAAATCTACATATCCTGTTATTTACTTGCTTATTTTCACGCTAAGTCCCTTACGAATTAGGCAGAGAGTATCGAGTGACAAATGTCACGATCATTGCAGACTTGGCTAGATTCATTCATATTCATTCCTCTTTTCATACAAACAAACCGATATCGGAGCCTCTTGCCACCATCTTCGGTTAAAACCCGAATAAATAAATTTGATCGTGGAATGTCAACCTAGGTCTACCCGTCTACCTACATCCATCCACATTCGCATTGTATATTTGTTTTGTCAATCGGAGCACGCCCTGCCTTTCAATACCACTCTTTGTCGGATCTCACTGTTACGAATGCGGTCAGCGAGCGTTACACCACAGTATGTAGATTGTAGGTAGATACCTAGGTATAGGTAAGTAAGTATGTAATATTCAGAAGAATTAATATTACCTAAACAAAGGTCACTAACCACATTCAAAGTAACAGTTTTTGCAGGAGCAGATACCTACCTACATTACAAACAAAACAGATAACTTATAGTATATGTGGAATAAATCTAGGTATAACCTAAGTTGGAATGCACGAGGCAAGCTCAGACATGTATCCATATTAGTCACTTCCAATGACCTTGATATATGGATTTGATTCAAAGTAGAGTCATAGTTCAATGTTAGAACCCGATATTTGACTCATTCGTAGTAATAACATTTATTTTGTTACGAGAATCCATTTACTATAAAAAATAAAAAGAACTATTTTTCTTTATGTTACCAGTTTCCTACCACTTGCGGTATTTCCAAACGGATAGGAGTTCGTGTGTTCCCGTCCACCGTCCAGTTCGCGTCCTTTTCGCGGACAATGTTTAAAAATCTCTCAAAAATAAGTCTTCTAACAAACTAGGGAAATTAAAAGTCGTTTTTTATTATAATACAATATATTAAAAACACACATACACAGACAAAAGGACCGTTCATATAACTATTCCTGTTTAAACAAAATAATTTAGCTATGCAAAAAAGTGTGTATCTATGATTTTATTAAAAAAATAGTGAACCGGCACGAATTTCATAACTCTTTTATTTGTAGTTTGGTGGACGTAAACTAGTCCATAAATGGACGCCATCTGGATTTTGTTGACGCGAACTGATGAAATTATTTTCATTATTTTATTTATTCCAAAGAAAATCACTAGACATTTTGGATAAAACTTAGTTAATCCCATAGTAGACTATTCTTCTGGTGGGTTACAGTATTAGTTAATCATAACTAGATATAGAACATTTTCATATTTTCCCTCAAACCTGCAAACTCGACTAAGTAGAAGCGAGCTGGCGAAACGTCCCTACGAAGTAAGAATCTTCAAAAAAAGAGCGTACCTAACTAGGTACCAACGTAGATATTGTAATACCACGTGTTGCAACTGTTCTTGGTCATCAATTATCACCTGGTGAGTGGTAACTACTTGTCCGTTTATTTCCTTTTGTATACTAAAGTTACATAATAAAATCTATAATTTACTTTTTTTTAAACTAAATTTATCAAATACCTGCTGCAAAATTCCTGTAATACCTACCTGATATTTTCTGATTTTACGAACGTATCTAGGTAGGGCTAAAACTAGCAAGAATAACTATATAAAAACAATTGTAATGTGCTTTGCAATTGAGACCGAATTAAATTAAATGAAAAAAAGCATGTAGATATATTATGTGTATACGCATATATACAATATGTTGCATGGCTTAATGGCAGTTTGTCGAATCCTAATTTAACAACAAGAAAAAAAACGAAATTTGATAAACTGTGTACCGATAAATACCTAAGTACACCAATTAATATTATTCGGGCAATTCTCGAAAGCGAAGTCAACAGAGAAGAAACGATATACGCAAATCCGATAGGTACAATCTCGGATTTCTCAGACATCTGGCAGGCCCAACTGGCTGGTAACCTTAGTAACAAAACTAAAGCCATAAGACAAAATTTAGCAGGCGGGTACTCCGGGTACACTATGGACCAAAACAATAAGCTGATTGTGAACAATGCGTTCCAGCGAGCAATTTACGTACTCACATAAATGGCGGAAGAAGCGCCGGGTAGGAACGAGTATGAATATTAAATTAAAATCAAATATTAACTACAGTACTACTATTTAAATTATGCGCTTCGGCTTTATACTTTTTACACTAAGCTTAAGCGAAATGATTAATTATGTGTAATAACAACTCTATATAGATATCTTGAAAATACATTCGGATTTCCGAAGCTTAACGAATATAGCCGAAGCGCATAATTTAAATAGTACTACTGTACCTAGTTTCAATACGCGGAGGTAGAAGCTAGTAAAAATGAAACCGACTCCAAAAATGGATTATATTAATTCGACTGTATGTTTATTTTATTTACTTGCAAGTTATCAAGAACGCGATTAATCGGGAAATAACGAAGTGATTTAATTGGAAGTTTTTTGGAAAGGTAGGTCATGGTTGTAATCATTGCCGATAATATCGCCAAAATACATAGAAATGTATGCAATATTAAATAAAATTAAAAACCACAAATCAGATAATGATAAAACTTATATGGGACCATTTCGGAACCTACCTACTAGTAAAAAAAAACTTAAACGTTAACCCAAACTTTCGCATTTATTATGTTACTAGAATTATTAACTACATACTACATGTTATGTCATTGTTTAGACGAAAAAATAAATAAAACAGATTTCAATTTACAACTTAAAAAAAAAACTTACAACTTACTATTTAAAACACAAGCTCTAAAAAATATCCATACTAATTTCGCCGTTACTCTTATACGGCTAAACCGCTAAA
>NJDC01002864.1:21417-36015 GCA_002245475.1 Calephelis virginiensis | reverse complement strand
TTATGGAAGTTTATGGAATTCGCGTTACATGCCGTAACTTTTGCGTGAGCATATGTTTAGTCGTTCGAAACAAGTTCCAAGTTATTTTTTATGATAATGGAAGGTAAACAAGCAGACGGATATCCTGATGGTAAGAAATTCACGCCACCTAGAGACACCAAGGGTGGTAATGGTGCGTTGCCAACTTGAGGCTGGGATGTTAGGCCTCGAAAAAAAGTAAATTTACCGGCTACTTCACCCTTCAAACCGAAACGTGTGAACGGCAAGCTTTGACGTTATGGCGGCAGGAATAGGTAAGGCGGTGGTACCAATCCGGGCGAATCGCTGCGAAACTCTACAACCTAGTAGGATGTCACGGTGTTGATAAGCCTATGCTCGACTTTTACAAGCTGCCTGGCAAGAAGGCAGATGGTCTATACTGCAAAGGAACCCGGACCAACACGGGGACAACACAGGGGACAGTTATGTGTCATTAGATTCTTTCATTACTTAATAACAAGACATAAAAACATCCTCAATAATTTAGGCGCAGTAAAACTACAAAAAAGTCGATTCCTATCATCTATTTCATTACCACGCGCGTTGGTAACTATTATTTTCTCCAAAGGTAGCAAGTGATTCCAAAATGGCCCCACATAGTTACATTTTATCAACAGCCTTCTAGTAGCTTTAAAAACCATTAGTCGGATAATGATATATTTTTTTATGATATTGGAAGACAAATAAGCAGGCGGATTTCCTGATGGTAAGAAATTCACGCCGCCTAGAAACAACAAAGGTGGTAATGGTGTATTGCCAACCTGAACCCGAGATGTTGGACCTCGAGCAAAAGTTAGTTTATCGGCTACCTTACCGTCTAAACCGGAACACGTCAACAGCAAGCACTGACGTTATGGTGGCAGGATTAAGTAAGGCGGTGGTACCAATCCGGGCGAGTTGTTGCGAAACTGATACCACCTAGAAGGATGTCACGGTGTTAGTAAGCCTATGCTCGCCTTTTACGAGCTGCTTGGCAGGAAGCCTATTCTACAAAGGAGCCCGGACAAACTCGCGGACCAGCTCGGAATCATAACTAATCTTTCTAAAAAAGAACCATCCAATCAGATACAATTGAATTGAGAACCTCCTCCCTTTTTTTTTGAGTTGGTTAAAAATTAATACACACACGCAACAACATAAGAACTGCTTGATTAGTTAAGCTCACATTGTTATTCACATTTTCATTTAGCCACAGTAAAGATCCTCATGGAAAGAAAATCTAAGGAAAATAGAAGTTACAAAAAACAACACTATTATTTTTCCTCACACGGTCAGGCGGTTGAAAGTTCGACGGGTCGGCTAGTAGTATAGAGTTTTAAAAGATATATATCGCATCTAAATGATGCACATCTCAAGATGATTACGGTAATTTATTTCAAAGATATGCTCTCATTTCCATAACAGCAATACTTGGGGAAATAAAATTATATAATCAACATGTTACTGTTACATTATTATAATTATTATAATATTATCACATTGTAATATTACAAAGACACCTCACTACGAAAAACAGAATTTTATTAAATCAACTTTCTACTACATTCAACTGCATTCCCTTGTATGACTCAGCTTTGTTTATACTCACATTAGAGCATTAAGGTCTAAAAAATGTTATTTTCATATGATTTTAAGTTAAAAAAGTATAAGAAAGTTTGAAGAGTTTAGTATCGCGTATTGGTCTAGCGATCCGGTGTCGGGCTTTACTTTTTGAGGACCCGGGTTCGATTCCCAGGTCAGGCAACAAAAAAAATTACAAAATGTATATTTCCAATTTTCTTACAAAAATAATGTTGCCCAGGATTGGAAATGTACCCGGTTGGCGATAGGCAAGCCTATCGCGTTGTGGAACTTAGCGTCTTTTGCTAGTTGTGGATGGACTGGTTGTGCCTCTGCCAACCCTTTAGTGATATGGGCGTGAAGATACTTTAAAAGTTTAGAAGAAGAAGTAGAGTTCAAATGGATTGTTTAGAGTTCTGTTGTGAAATCTTCAAGCCAGTATTTACATGTGATTACTGTATGACTATCTGACATTTATCTGTATGTTTATATGTATATGTTTTTATATATCACATACGGTTTTGCATATGCTCACAATATATTAGAGTAAAATTAAAAAATAATATTTAGTGAAACAACCAATCACACCCTTATCCCCAAAGAGAATGCAGAGATACAACCAGGACACCCATGACTAGCCGAAGACTCAACCAGGAACTTTTTCTTTCCCGGACACTGTTTTTTTTATTAGAAAATCAAAAACACATTTCCTTTACCTTGATATAATTGATACTAGCTGTTGACCGCTTCAGGAACATTGTTTTGGGGATAAAATATCCTGTGTTAAGTTACCCTCTATGTCTGTGCCACATTTCATGAAAATCTGTGTAGCAGTATTTGCGTGAAGGAGTAACAAACATACAAACTTTCGCAATTATAATATTAATTAATTAATTAATAGGATTGGATAAGATAGGATAATAATAAATGTATGTCCAAACAATAGTGTAAGCATTTTCAACAGGGTCAGATTTAGGGGTCTGGAGGCCTGGGGCAATCAAGGAATGGAGAACCTCTGGTGGTAAATATTTTTTTTTGAAATAAAATAGGTTTTTTTCAGTTGAGTATTCTAGTAACATTTTAGAACAGTATAAACATGTTTGTACAAAGTACTGTAAGTAAAGATAAAACAGTGAAAAAAAAATTAAAGGAAAAGAGGTTTGCTAGTGTTTCCTAGCTGGAATTAACGTATTTTTTACAAAGTCTCTAATGAATTGCTTTCCTTGTTTTGTGAAGGCCCTGGGGCATTCGAAAGATACTGCACCTCTGCAGTGTGTAGAATTTAGATCTTTTAAATTATTGGCTTTAAAAAAAATGTTCTGGAATCAGCAGTCATTGCCATAGATTTAAATACAAAATATATATACTAATTTGTTATCTTTTCGTTACAGAGGACATCTTCTTACCAACTTTCAACATCACGGTTGAAAGTTGGTAAGAAGAACTCTTTATTTTTGACAATAACTGGGACATTATTGTAGATTAATTTTGAAAAAATATTGCTATTTCCTACCTAACAATGTGCTATCATAATTGGTCTTATATGCTTTTTGTAATTTTGTAAGAACCAAGCAGACAGATATCCTGACCTGCCGATAATCAAGAAATCTGCTGCATCCAACTTGAGGCCAAGATATTGTCTCCAAATGAAAAGCAGTGATATTATGGCGGCGGCAATAGGTAAGGTGGTGCAACCAATACTAGCGAGTCGTTACGATACTATACCACAGTTTCAGCTAATAAATTTCTTTTATCTTACAAGCTGTCTGCCAGGTAGGCAGTTATTCTATTATACAAAAGAGCCTGGTCCTACCCGGGCATAACTTATTTTTTGGCATGTTTATATATCTGAATTAGATATGATTTTTAAAGATCTTTTTTACTACAGTGATGCATAGTGCGATTTGAGATAACAGGCCCCCTCGTCCAAAAACTCGTTTTACAGGTTGTTTTTGACTGGCATAAAAATTTACTTGGATTGATAATTGCAAGACTTTCCTAAACCCTAACAAGTAAATATTTGCTATATAGAAGACGCAAAAATGCACGTCATATCTAACTACAATCCCCTCCCCATTATGATGATTTTTGTAGAAAAATTCCCTCCATTCCAGACTCACATTATTGGACTATCCCTAATGAGTAGTAAAATGTGTATGCACTTAAAGATGTTTAGTAAAATTGGTGCAACAGTATTCTTCTTATGGTGTGAAAAAAAAACAACAAAACCAACATAAAACCTCAATTTTTTTTTGTTGAAATTAAGTAATGGTATTTTTATATATTACAGTGTCCTGCTGTCATTAAGTTTCTTACCTACCACATTTTGGGACTAAATAGTAATACTACAACTAGGGCATAGTTGTATCTCTGCCTACCTCTTTAGAAAATTAAACATGAAAATATTTCACATTATAAAAAGGCCCAGATTTCTGACAATCAGGAATTTATTTCACCTAGATATCATATTTATATACCTACATTATCTTTTGTGAGTTTACTTTTGACCCTACCATTTTAATCAAAACAATAACAGCTGACACTGATGTTATGACAGCAAGTATAATAGCATTTAAATAGATCCCAATCCAGGTGGCAAAGCACAGTGTGGAAAAATCCATTAATTTAAATTACTGAATTATGTAGCATAATTTAACAGTACCTGGATGACCGAGTTTAGCTTGTTTTTTTTTATAAATTGTGTTTTTTGGAAATTATTTTCAAGTACGACCCAGAATATAAGATTTCTTAGCAAACACTCTTTGATTTCGTGTCACTTAACAACACCATCTGCTGGAACAACTTTCTCACAAAAAATAGTATTATTATTCGCCAATACAGGTCAGGAATATGACTCATATTTTTCAGTTTAATCACGAATAAAAGTTTTCAGTTTAAACACGAATAAAATAACATTTTCTAAAAATGATTCCTAGCTAGATCGATTTATCACCTCCGAAACCAACTACATTCTAAATTTCATGAAAATCTTTGGAGCCAATTTCGAGATTCTAATTAGATATATACACACACAAGACTTGCTCATTTAAAGGTATAAGATAAAGATACTTGCCAATAAGTCCAGACCAATATTAATGTTCCTAGAGCCCTAAAACCTAATCACATCCACACATATATAATATTAATAGGAATAGCTCTAATAAAGATAATTCTTGCATCAGGTTTAGCATAGTCACTATCAGATTTGCTGGGTCTTTTTCAAGGTAAAATGGGATTTCTTAGTCTTTCGAATTGAACAAACAGGATCTTTAGAAAAATATTTTTACTATGCAGGATTTATTTGAGTTTTCATTTTTAGTTAGGATCCTTTAATTACTAAACAATAATCATAGGAATTGGCAATACTTATAATATATTGCAATCATTATGTGACTAAAATTATTATTTAATTTATTTAATGATGGTAGCTTTTATTTTTTTGTGTTTAATTTAATTAAAATAATATAAATTTAAGTAACAAGCGGTCAGGTTATTCTAAGAAAGTAGGAGGTATGTCTGCCTGGGATTGCACATTTAATTTTGGGTTAAAAATATGTTTGTTTGACAACACTGTTAGTAGTTATGACTCACAATTAAGATAGAATGTAAATCTGTGCATTGAATGTATAACCACTAAACCATCAGTGGAAGAAATCAAAAACAAAAATACGCACACACATAAGTAGGTTCTAATATCCAAGAAAGAGGAATTGTACCAAACCCCAATATAAATTTTCAAAATTGCCATCTAGCAATTTATAGGTTAACTTTTTGTATTAATTTGAATATGAAAACTCTTCACTAGTTCATAATATAAAGTTCACTATCAGGTATACTTTTTTCTGCAACTGTATTTGTTTAGTTAGTTATTAGTTAAAACGATTTAAGTTGGAACAAACGAGAGCAAGGTATTAAAATTCAAAAATGGTAGTATGCTTTAGACACTTGAGTGATTATCTCATTAATGTAAAGGTAAGTTATAAAACAAGGTACTGCCTGTTTTTAAATTTCAGAAACTTAATTGACATTAGCAATGTTGTAAATGTTAGAAAATGTTAGTAAAATATATTACTGATTTTTACAAGTTAGACTGAAAAAAAATGTGTGATTTCAAACGAGTTAATATAAAATTGATATGCTACCTACATACCTACTAGTATGTAACTAGTAGGTTATTAAATGTCACTAATTGTATTTTCACAAATCCAAATTTTAAAAAAGCAACACTTGTATTTTTAAATGTTAATTTTATACAACTCTGTGATGTGGCCTGGTTGTTACGCCAATAGTGCAAATGTCCTCTGAACTGACAAACCTATTGGTAATATTGTCGTCTTTATAGCACTGTTGACAAATTTTGTCTATTGTTTTGTTTAAAACCTAGTTACTTGCAAAAAATCTTTGATTTCAATATAATCTTGACTAATTACAAGAAAACTGAGTATTACCCTACAAATTTAGTAGCAATGAGACTACCTCGGACGCAGACTATTTTAAATTAAAAACAATCTTTGAAATCACATTATCCTATTTTTGAAGGCAGTCAAAAGTGGCTCATATGGCAGATACTTCTTTCTACAAAAATCAACTCCTTCTTGCTTTCTTTAGGTTTTGGCCTTCACATTAGTATTTAGCCATTAGTCAAGTAGAAATTTGCATCAAATTTTATATCAATTTCAATTAATTTTCATAGTCATCAGTCATAAGTCGTCAGGAAGTCATGTCAGGCTCTTGGGTAAAGCCTGTTTACTCAAGCTCATGTAATGAGATTTGGCGGCAACGAGGAAATACAGGATACGCTAATTCCTTCATGATTATTTCATTTGTGCTCTTTCACTGAACAAATTTGTACAAAATGCCACCAAAATTGACTAATTTCACTCAATATCAACACGAAATTCAATAATTATGAAAAAACTTCGACCATCTTTTCTCTCGATGGCGCCAAAAACCAAAAAAAAAATTCAACTTTAATTTATGTTTCAAATCAATTGGTTTCATAGGGCAGCACTATAGCCTGTTTTTTAATAACAGAGACTAAATTGACATTAGCAATGTTGTCAGTTTTTTACGATTCATAAATAGTGTCGTGTCATTATCAAAAAACGTTAACAAAATTTATTACAGATTTTGACAAGTCATGCTGGAAAATCGAAACATGGGTATTTAGAACAAATAAATACACTATTAAAATAATTCATAATTGTAGGTTAACAATGACATTAAGGAAAGATTCATTTAATTGAAGTCTTATTTTTTGCTTAAAAAAACAAAGAAACTAGTATGTTTGTGGCAAAAGATAGCGAACAACCATGCGGCTCTCCTGATGGTTAGAGATGACGCCAGCCTATAGTCACCATATATATTATAAATGGTGGGAGTTTTAGGCAAATTGTGCAAGTCGACAAGCTGCCCTGCCCTCCGGACTAGAACACGATATGATCACTATGGCGGCAGGAATAGTTACCTAGATACGGTTGATCGGTGGTAATGAGCCACTTCGCCTTTGCTCACCTCTTGAGGGCTGCTGGGAGGCAAGCAGGACGGCAGATGTACTAGTCTACACGGAGCGCCCCGACCAACACGTTGAAATATCAACATTATGCTTAATAACTAGATTTTATAACGATTTAAAATAAGCCTTAGACATAAGTTTTACGTAGTCGGGTAAGGCTATTTTACACAGAGGTCTTGAACCAACGCAGGGGAAACTATCCGGGTATATACTAACTTAATTGTAACTTTACAAGTTTATGTATTAATATCCATGTTAAGCACCAATAATATAAGCATACAATTTGCTTACTTTAGGATTAGATCAATTTTCCAGGCCCCAGGACTATTTTTTCAAAATTTAAAACAAAAAACCGATTTCGATTTCAATATAATCTCGTCTGATTGCACCAAAAATTAAGTATTTTCCTCCATTTCCATTTGATTTAATCAAGAAACCCCAGACTTATTGGCAATGGGACCACCTCGGAAGCACACAATTTCAAATAAAAAAAAAAGAATAATTGAAATAACATACTGTTTTTCGATGTCAGTCAAAGTGGCTTTAAATTAAGGGTTGCAATATCAAACACATTTAGGTTTTTCATTCTTTGAATATCAACAATAATTTACATTTTGAAAAATATGGTATCATAGGACAGCACTACAAAAAACACAGGTATCATTATTTGCAAAGTTGACATTTGCATCTGTCAATTCAGTCTCTGAGAGGAGTTTTGGTGCCATTTGGTTGGTTTTGGTTTCGTGAATGAAGATGGTCGTAATTTTTTCACAATTATTGAATTTAGTGTAAAATATGAGAAAAATTGGTTAATTTAGGTGGGAATTAGATTGATTTTGTTCAGTGAAAGTGCACTAATGAAATAATCATGAAGAAATTAGTGTATCGTGAATTTCCTCGCTGCTGCCAAATCTCATAAACAAGCTTGTGTAACGAAACCACCGCTTTACTCAAGACCCAGACAAGACAGTGTAAATAGTGACTAATGACTGAAATAATAAATTAATACGGAAGACATAAATTGAAAATATATAACAGGAAAAAGATTTATTAATACGGAAGATGTGGCTGTATGGACACAGATCCTTTGCCTTTGCCCGACTGGGATAAGATTAAAAAAAAATCAGTCTCTGAGATTAAAAAACACGGAGGTTGGCGGGAACGGTCGGAGGGGGAAGGTGCGCTTTTCGAGAGTTCCCTCCAATCTTTAAGCTAAAAATGTGTAATATAATGTAAAAATGTATAATTTGTAAATTAATTAAAGTGTAAATATTACTTAGTTGTGTGTAAATGTGATTTAGTAAATAAACTATACTAGTGAAAGACTATTGTAGAATTTTATCACGACAGAAGAGGCAGAGGCCTGAAAAAGAAAGAAATTTGAAGACGAAACTAGAAAAAGACATGAAATATAAAGATATGGGTTTATTACATAATATAAGACTAGTATAAAATATAGAGGTAAAAAAAGAATATTAAAAATACTTTTTGCACTGTCGTAGAAGTTTTGGCGCCAACATGAAAGAAGATGATTTTGGTGTTCAGAATTTTAGTTTTATAATTTGTGTGAAAATAATCGTAATTCAAGGCTGTGACGTACTATAAAACAAATTAACGGCGAAACATAATAAGTAAACTTCAAGAAATTAAAACTAAAGACGTATTGAAGGACTCAAATAAGCTTTGTCTTAGTGAAGGAAATGACTTTTAAAAAGGGGAAGACAATATGTTAAGAAACTGAAGAAATGAATTTAAAATTTTAATATGAAAAAGAATTTATTATTACTTAGCCGGCCCCAGAAAGGGGCAAATTAATTTAAAAAAAAATTAAAAAAACAGGCTATACAAACAAAAATCAGGTATTTTTTTTATTCCTAAACTTGACATTTACATCTGTCAATTCAGTGTCTTGAGATTAAAAAACATACTGTAGACAAGGTACAATTTTGGAATATCATAAAGAAACACTGGAATTGAACAATATATAGCCAGTCAAATATATATTCATCTATTTTAATGTTTTACAAGTAACCTGAAACAATTTTATGGAAACTGTAACTTACTAAAGTTTAGGTATGTCAATGATAAAAAGATTTGTTATGCTATTACATACATCAACAAGAGAAAGTTCTGTATTCAAACACTCACAAATCTCCAATGTAATATAAACTATGTCCACGGAACTGTAAAATTATTTATAAACATTTCATAGTGCAAGGTTACCAGTGCACTTATGTAGTGTAATCAGCTGATAAGGTAGACGCGCACGACGTACGTACATAGGTATATAACATACGATAGGCGCATGCTTAGATATTAGCCGAAATCAATTATATCGCACTTGTATTGCATGGATCCACGTCAAAAACGGCGTGAGGCGTGAGCTAGGAGCTATGACTAATGATAACGTTCATTTTTATTAGTCTGTATGCCACCACGACTGCGCCATACAATGCACAAAATCGAAAAATATTTCTTATTTACCAAACTATGGCAACAGTCAAGTGTTGCGTTGAGCCAAGTTGCGCAGAGTTTTACAGTAGATAACTTTCAATAAAATATGATATAATATAAAAAATACTCACCATAGCTTTGCATAGGCACAAGCACTACGTAGTGTAAATAACCAAACCACATAATAAAACAAAATGGAAGTCTATTTCGCCCAGATCAAGATGAATAGTTTAGGGGCGGCCAAAATTGTTCTTCAGTTGTAAAACGTTGTTACTATCCTGTCGTAGTATTTTAGCAGCTCCCCACCAAATTTTATCTGTATTCACTGCACTGAGCACACAATTTGTTCACAAAGACAAAGAAATTTGTCAAAAATATGTTCGGTAACAACAAGAAACACCACATGTAAAGCAGCTTAACGACAATTTAACACATTTTTTATATTCACTTTAAAATAATAATCTTGGATCATTTGACATCCCAAGACAAAACACCTACACTAAAAAAAATCTACATGGCGACTGGCCGAGCTTGTCCCATAAAATTATTTGATATTTCCACTCGAATATATTCCCATTTCGCTCGTTCACCATTCATTTAATTATTTCTCAATATGAAAGATAGAGATAGCGATACATAAATATTTCCTATGCATGAATAGAATCGGTGTTGTGAAGTATCCCTCCCCGGAGTTGCCCCGAAACCGAGTTGAATGGACCCGAGACGCATTCAACCATTGGATCGATGATGGTCACGTGATATAAATATGTCGCGCGCGGCATTACAGAGCCCGCGAACATTTAAAAGCAAAAACTGAAAATGAGTCCCACAAAGAAAATAATACACTCACAATGAAAATACAATCCATACAATTTACGGTTATTAGTATAGCATAATAATTAAAATATAGCACTTTTACATCTATTATTCAGTTCAAACTAGCCGTATTGTTTTTTCTATGTATATTAAATCGCATGCAACCATCTCATTTTAAGTGATGTGTTTTGGCCATAGAAATAGGAATATTAGAGGTCGATGGTTTTGGCTTCGTTATTGAATTTGGTTCTTTTTAAGATCGAACCGATTGTTCTGTAGATGCAATGCAATGTGCAAGATGTTGCACATTGCTTAACTTAATGCCGAGATGTAGGCATATTTAGTGACTATTAACATTGTGGATTTCGCATAAAAAGATAAACATTTTCAACAATCTTTGAGGTGTTTAATAATTTTTTGATATCTAAATGCAGGGTAGTAGATCTGATAGTTGTGCTGTCACAATACAATTTCAAACCACTCAGAAACATTTTAAAATCCACTAATATTTATCACATAACTAGTTTGTGTGTTTAACTACCTACCTACTATACACAGAACAATAGCAGTCACGAAGCTACTATCTATTATGTTAAATGCAAAAGTCAGTTATGCTTTGACTGATAAACCGCTGGTCCAATGTTGGTGAAATGTGATATGATTGAGACTCGAGTTTAAAATAAGGTTACTTTTTAATAAAAAACCAACCTGAAGCCTCTAATTTTTAAAATATGTTTGAAAATCGTAACTGTTGCGCGCTGACGATGTTGCGGGCAAGCAACTAGGTACCTACTTCCAGATAAATTTAATAAAATATTAGTCTACCGGTTTCGCTTATTACAGCATCATCGACGCTATTCATAATATTAACAATAAATAAATATCCCTGGACAAGCTGAATCACATTGAATTTAACCAAAAAGTAAGCAAATTATATGCTTGTGTTATGGGTGTTAGTCAACGATACTAATACTTAAATATATACCATAATATATTTGATAAACACCCAGACCTGGAAATGCAGACATCTAAACACAAATCACACAAATGCCTGCGCCCGTTGGGAATCGAAGACGAGCCAGTGCAGTTAGGTGAATCTAATAAACGAAACCAATAGGATACAATAATATTATATTGACAGTCTACTACTGGCAACATCTACTTAGTCAATTATAAATATGTAAAATTAATGAAAAGGAAATTATTTTTTGTTTCTCAATGTTTTATAGGTATCGTAATCGTAAGCTAAGGCACAGGAAAGCACCAGTAAAGTAAGAACAATTATTGCTGTTCGTTAATCTCTCTAAAAATCGAGAACAGCTAGACCGATTTGGCTAATTTTGGTTTTAGAATTATATGTGTAAGTCGAGGGAAGGTTTAAAAGATAGAACCTGTGAGCAAGGGCGTCGCCAAGGGATTCTAAAAAAATAATAAAGCAAGCAGTCTTATGTCTTTAACTTGACTTGATTGATTATTCTAGTACTTTTTCTACTAGTTTGCTACTTTTTAGAACGAAATGCAAGGCCTAGATGGGGGCAAGAGATTGAGAAAAACTCAATCTCTTGCCCCCATCTAGGCCATCGGCTGGCGACGCTCTTGCCTGTGAGAAAACTAGAAAAAACATTTTAAGTTTTTCCATACAAACAGATCGGATGGACGCTGTTCGCCGGGACAGCTAGTCTTATATATAAAAATCAATTCCCCGGGATTGGATATGTGCCCGGTTGGCGATAGGCTTGCTACCTATCACATTGTGAGAATTAGTGTCTTCAGCTAGCCGTGGCTGTCCTGGTTGTTATACGGATACGGGCATGAAGATACTTTGTCCCTACCCAGGCAAGTTGCTGTATAGCACTCCAACACCAGTGGAAATTTCGTTAATCTTTCCACTGACCGAACCAGCGGAGCATGCCCTCACTCATTTTCACACCAACACTCTTTTTGAATTCCACTCTTTTTCGGATCTTATTGATACAAATATTAATGTGGTGTCAGCAAGCATAACACCATATATTTTTCGTAGCGCTGTCATTCCGAAATTCCAACTGTCGATTCCGTAAAGTAACGTTGGAGTAATAGCCTACCCAGCCATTTTTATTTCTACCTCCACGGTGTACCTTCAGTCCCTGATAAAAAATCACGATCAAGTTATACAATTCATTCAATTTATTCAGCACTACATCATCAACTAAAAGTTTTACATTCGTTCAGGCTACATCTCTTTCAAATACCATTATTTACTATAGAATTCTTAGCATTCAGTTGTAGCTAAGCCTCTTTCTTTACCATCACTTTCCATAAATGTGACTAGTGTTTGCGCTCAGATGGCGATTGGTGTATAGCCCAAAGTATAGCATTAGCATAAAGCAGGCAGTTCACCAATTGGTCTCCAATGCTGATTCCCACATTTATTGATCTTAACCTTTGAAGGCATTTGTTCCAGTAGGTACAAGATTTCAAGCGCGCTGACAACACAGTCCTGCTTGACGCCAGTGTCAATATCAAATCAAGGCGACACAGTAAAAAAACTCGAGTAACTCCCAGCTTAATACGGACTCGAAGCTAAACGAGACTATAAGTACCCACTCAAGTGCTGGTGTGATCGCTCTGTGGTACACTAGATCACTGTGCCGACCCGCCACCGGAGAAATAAGAAGTATCACTATACGTAATCCAGACATATTATATCCATTCTTCTATTTCTGCTTTCACTACACCTCGACGCGTCTATTTGGCACTCTACTCCTCGATATGGGATAAAAATATGCAAATTGAATATAGGGCTTATTATTAAAAAACGGTAAAAAAATATATTTCTTAGATGTGCTGTTCAGTTAGGTTAATCCAACTTCAAGAAAGAGGTCGACCGCCGAATCCAACTCGGATGGGCAGTGTTCGTGAAGCTAAAAGGTATCTTTTTGTCTAAATTACCGCAGAGCCTAAAGTCGAAAATCTTCGACCAGTGTGTATTATCAGTGATGACTATGGAACTGAGATTTGGCCGTTAAATGTGGGCCTCTTAAATAAGCTCAGAGTCGCTCAGCGTGCTATGGAGAGAGTTGTGCTCGTTGTTTCGCTGTGTACAGAGCCCAACGATCTTAAATTACTGTTTTCACCCCACAATGAAAACTGCAGTATAGGTTTGAGCAACAAATATATTTTAATACAAAAAAACATATACAAAATTTAGTACAACAAATAACCTCGTGATCTAATATTGCATAACCCCATCTCTGTTTCTTTCTGTGACACTAAACATACCGCCCACCATGGACAGAATGTACTTAATAATTCACAAACACAAATAAGTAACAAAAATACACGTTGAAATATTATTTAACAAACTTTTTAGAAACAAAATATGTGAATGGTACACAATTAATGAAAAAATGTTTATACAATGAAAATAAAATTAGGAACTCTTAACCAAACCAATATTTATCTTTTTAAATAATTACAACTATGACTTTTTACTTTTCTATAGGCAAATTAATAAGTTTAGATACAGGTCTTTTAATGACATTATTCTTATACCTTAAACTAACTACTCGAGTAAGCTTTTCTGCCCCGGGGTGCTTTTCAATTACTATTCCACGAAGCCATCTAGAAGGTGGAAGGTTATCTTCCTTCACTAAAACAACATCTCCTATCGCGGGCTCTTTAATTGCGTCCTTCCACTTGTATCTAATTTGGAGTTGGGTGAGGTATTCGTTAGACCAACGCCGCCAAAAATTTTGAAGCATCCGTTGGGTGAGACGCCATCTAGAGAGGTTACTTACGTTAGAATCCTCATAGCCCAAATCAGGAGGAAGCACCAATGAATCTCCAACAAGAAAATGCCCTGGAGTCAAAGGATGAGGGTCATCAGGATAGTTGCTAATTTGACTTATAGGCCGAGAGTTTAGGCAGGCTTCAATTTGTGATAACACAGTTGACATTATTCTTTTTAAATGGTGTTTTGTGGACTTTATCCCTGCCTCCCAAAGTCCTCCAAAATTTGGAGAGTGTGGAGGAATAAAGTGCCACGTTGTGCCATTTGTAGCTAACCACTCAGCTACTTCTGCAACTATACCATTCTTTTCGCTATTGAATAAGACTTTAAGCTCCTTTGCACTTCCCACAAAAGTTGTGCCATTGTCACTCCACAAATGAGCTACATGACCTCTTCTCGCCGTAAAACGCTTGAAAGCAGCTAAAAAGGCTTGAGTAGTCAT
>NJDC01002863.1:138440-160021 GCA_002245475.1 Calephelis virginiensis | reverse complement strand
ATCCATCCATTACCCGTCCAGCTCTAGTTTATGAAACAAATTTCGTATTTACTTCAGTAAAACTGCCAGTAAATGCAGTGAACATTATTCATTTAATTGATGAGATTGCCTCATTTGGGATGTGCCAAAAAGCCACTAAACATGAATGAAGCTCGAATTCTATCAGAGGTAGGCATTTGTGTGATATAGATAGCCAAGCTTTTCTATGTACTAGTGGTCGCCCGTTGGTCGAAATTCGACCATAATGAATTTTATATTCTTGATAAGAACGCCACCTTCATTTCTCAAGATCACCTACTTTGTTTCCAAACTTTTTAGTGCGCCATCTGTGATCTTTTATCGTTATCATCAATATATTTGTTTGTGTGTGTCAAATGCATGGTAGTAATGTTTTATTTATTGATTTAATGTACTTTATAAGCATTATTATTGAAAAATATTAGCGTTCTGCACTTCTACACATAAACTATAAGTGTGCCAAATTTTATGCTCCTGCGTCCGCGCCATTTTCGTAAAAAGGGGTCCAAAGTTTTGGCATCACGTATTAATATATAGATTATGTTACTATTTCTTTAAAGTTTTGACTTTAGTAGAACGTTGGGTGATAACTAAAAAAATAAATAGAGAACTCGATATAAGAGTCTTATGTTGTGAACACGATCACATTTTTTTATATTTGAGGTCAGAGAAGCACACGGCTCTCTTGATGGTAAGACACAAGCGTTACCATAGATGTTACAGGTGCGTCGCTCTCCTGTAGCTGGGATATTAGACTTTTGTGCAAGTCTGTCTGTGTTTTGCGAGTATGTGTTGCAAATTGATGTTGGGATGCGAAGACCCCAGCACCAGTTGGTAAAATAAGAATTCCTTTAGTATCTAATGTACACAAGTATATTGGCTAGGTTAAATAATATTACAATGTATCCGGAGCGATTAGGGCCGTTCACCCATGAACAAAAATTAATGAAATGATTATTTATTGTAGACGATGAGACGGCCCCGGCGGCACCGCTGGCTCTCGATATCAGTATTCTTCATCGCGTATTCAGTCTTCCAAGCGGTGCTGAGCAACGCTTCAGAACCTGCAAATCCAGATGTTACCCTGGAAAAAGTACCACCAACGCCTGGGTTCACAAAGTCTACGGGACCAGATATAAATAAAGGTAATACATTTTTTTATATACTAGTGGTCGCCCATTTGTCGAAATTCAACCATAATAAATTTTAATATCTTGTTGATAAGAATCCGCCATCTTCATTTCTCAAGACCAACTTTGTTTCTAAACTGTATGGTGCGCCATCTGTGATCTTTTATCGTTATCATTAATATAATTGTTTGTGTGTGTCAAATGCATGGTAGTGGGGTTAATGTTTCATTTATAAATTAATTAAATATTATTATTAAAAACATTAGCGTTTTGCACTTTTCCTACACATAAACTATAAGTTTGGCAAATTTTAAGCTCCTGCGTCCGCGCAATTTTCGTAAAAAGGGGTCCAAAGTTTTGGCATCACGTATATAGATAACCTTAATGGCTGTATAAATGAAACCAGTTAGCTTTATTTTATAAAATAATACACGTTACCAATGAACATTCACCGTCTAATTAATAAACAAAGAATAAGGTAAGAATGAAATTAAACTGACATTATAGTCTATATTTATTACAGTGTAATACCGGGTTGAACCTTGTAGTACTTTAGTCGATGTTTATTAATAAAGCGGTTAAAGATTTGAAATAGGAGAATTTACGTTATATTATGTACCAGAAGTAGTGCTGCTGTGCCAAACAGGGCGCTAAGTTATATCATTTAGTCCTAGCCACGGCGTTAGTGACAGTCAAACCGATGGTCACCTATTACCAGCAGTATGTCAGCTAGTCGAAATTCTTTGAAGACTAATGTAGCTCGGACCTAACAGAGATGCTTCAGCTAACAGAAACCCTTCAGCTTTATGACTTTTTTATTAATTTAGCCTGTGTTTCATATCCGTTATATTTTGGTTATTTTTTTTCAGAAACAGAGACCATTCCTAATGGAGAAGAAGAAGTAAAAACAAGTGAAGGGAAGAAAGCTATGAAAGGCTTAATAGATGAAACGGACGAGGGGGATAAAAAGAAACAAAAAGATGCTGGATACGAAGAGGTAAGCGTATTTTTATATCATAAGCAGACCGGTATTATGATGATAAGAAACACACGTCGCCGGTAGGCAACGGAGACGTTAAAGCTGCATTGACAACCTGAGGTGATGTTGTGTGTGAAGTAATATTTTTTTATTTGTTAACCATTTTGAACTGGCACTTCGAAAAACTTAACCGATTTTATTGGTTTTCATTATTGGATGCAAGGAAAAGGATAAAATTAAAATGCTTTTACAGCTATGAGAAATAAAAAACATGAAAAATTGTAAAATACTAGCGGTTCGGTACGTGCTTCGCTACGTAAATGACCGCATGAATGACATAACACAACAAAAGAAAACAAACTGAAAAAAGTTTCAAAATTACAGCACAATCCCCATCTCATTGACCTCTAAGTATATGAACATGAAATACCTACGAAAAAAGCCTGCCGTTGGCTACTAAACATAGCTGCGATTTTGGCATTATAAGGCTGTCATTCTAGATTAATTATCATTACAAAAAAATTTGATCAGTATGCTTACTCTTGAATCTCGATGTCATGCGAATTGGAAATTGGAATCGTATATGTCATTTTAGGTACTCTTGAACACAGTACTAGCGGATTATAACATTCAGTTCCAAATAAATTCAACCAATCCGATAAAATAATGTATTGCTTACTATTAATTAAATGATATTAATTCGCCAGTACTCTGTTCAACAGTACCTAAAGTGTCATACTCGATTCCAATTTCTAATATTGCATGAATCGAGCTTCAAGAGTAGTTAACCAGATTACGTTCAAACCACTTTCTTTACTTTGAAGTGAGCACTTGAAAGAATTCTTATTACGCTAGACTGTGATTGATATTTTCAGTGGTAATGGTATACATTTTTATCTTGACCAAATATTCTTTTCTGGGAACGTAAAATAAAACATCGACAATTGTAATAGCACATCACTATATAATTGAATACTAAATATGGCGTCCTTGGCAAGCATGACAACTGTCATGACGTCACTTTAAATCGCCATAATGAGTATAAACAAAAATGTCGTTATATGTTTCGGCGTACATAATATCAACATTTGCTAAAAAGAGACAAAGAGATGTTGTTAAGTTATATGTCGATTCCAGCGGTATTTATATAACTAAATATATAAAAAAATTGTTGCACTTCTTTATGTATTGTTATGTCTATGCCCCATCTGATAAAAGTTTTAATTTGACTGGAAAGTACCTATTAACAAAATAATAAGCCATTTTAAATTTGGTTAGGTGAGCCCGTTCTTGAGTTATAAAATTTCAACGAAAAGTGGCATTGATTGATTTTTGTTTGCAGTGATGAAATTATACCAAGAAATCTGTGGCCACAACATACATAACTATAAACTTATCGATATGAAACGAAATGAAATAAATTAAAGTACGGTCATAATCTGCAAAAACTTATTTCAACGAAAATTTAACGATGTTCCTTGAGAAGTTTACTAAGAAAATTACACATATATATCTTCACGCCAAGTCGCTTACGGGGTAGGCAGAGAGTATCGAGTGCCAGACCTTACGATCCTGACAAACCTGTCTGGCTTCCTTCACGTTTATTGCCCTTTTAATACAAACACGCCGGTTTCGGAGTCTCTTGACACCTCTTGATACCATCCTCGGATAATATCCGTTTGATTTGATCGTGGAATGTCAACCTCGGTCTCTCCGGTTACCTTCATCCATCCACATTCGCATTGTATACCTGCTTTGTCAATCTTTCATCTGTCATTCTTTCCACATGACCGAACCAGCGGAGCATGCCCTTTCGCACTTTAACACCAACACATTCTTTCAATCCAACTCTTTCTCTAATCTCACGGTTAGGAATGCGGTCAGCGAGCGATACGCCACAGACTTTTCGTAGCGCTCTCATTCCGACCGCATCTATCCTACTTTCATGGTTTTTCTGACATACCCAACTCTCGCTTTCATACAATAACGTTGGGATAAGCACAGAATTATGCGAAGCGAGTCTAGCTTTTTGACTCAAAACCTCGCTTTGGAATAGCTTACCTAACGCTCCATTCACACTATTCCCTGCACACACTCTCCTCTCTACATCCGCGAATTAGAATTATTATAGATGAAAATTATTATAAGTAAAATCTTGCCTACTGTGACCTTTTAAAGATTTGATAGACTTGATTTGGGTTTGGTTTACTTTGTTTCTTTTCATTTAAGTTAAAATTAAATTGTAATTTGTATTTTTTATCTAGTTTATATTGTAACTATTGCTATTGAAATAAAATTAACTACGTTAATTAAAACCGACTTCAAAACTGAAAAGTAAAAAATAATAAAGTTTTAATATTAACTACTATTACTCATATATACTATTTACTAACAGGTTTGAAGTCGGTGCCAGTCCAATTTAATACTTACTTATAATGTAATTATTAGTTTAAGGCTTGGATTCGACTTCCAACCTATTAGTAAATAGCACATATGAGTAATAGGTAGATTATAATTAACATTAAATCTTTATTATTTTTACTTTTTAGTTTTGAAGTGGTTTTAATTAGCGTGGTTATTTTTATTTAACACTTTTTAGTTTGTTGCTGATATTATGATTTAATTTAATAAAAAAAAACATCGGGATAGGTGAAAACAGGTAAAAAATGCTCATAAAATAATAACTAATTTGCCTACCTGAATCAAATTTTTATGGGACCAATTCGCAACTATTCTGCATCAAACAAAAAAAGAATTATGTAAATCGGTTCAGAAACCACGGAAAAATCGGTGTACATAAATAAAAAAATATATACCGGCCGAATTGCGAACCTCCTCGTTTTTTTTTAACGCGGTTAAAAACACAAGCCCGCTGAGTTTCTTTGGCCGGATCTTCTCAGTGTGTGGTCGCAATTCCGATCCGGTGGTCGTTTATAAAAATTCGACGCGCACAGGTACCACTTGTATGGTTCACATGAATAAAGTTTTTTTTTTATTCTGATTCTGACTTGTAACAATAGTTAAAAGCCGTACGTGCATGGATGCACATAAAGACTAGTCGTATACGCGCGTCAATTCCGATGACAAACCGAAGATATGCCAGACCGCAAATGACTGGGATCCAATATTGAAGAAATTTCTAATAGAAATTCCAGAGCGCACTTAAAATTCTAGCCGCGTCTATGACGGCTTGCGGATCGGAAATCATTAGGAGGAGAGTTTTAATGGTTCTAGAATTTCTTCCCTTGATGTATTTAAGTTTTATGTTTTTTTTATGTTGTACATAACGTTGGGAAGTAGATAGAGATACGGAAAAACTTACTGAGTGAGAAAAAAGTTAATCAGAAGCATTCCCTTGTACAAAAAACCTACTTGCTACTTGGGTACTGTGAGAGAGCTGCTTGGCAGGAAGGCAGATGGTTTACTCTGCAAAGGAGCCCGGACCAACACAGTGGGAAAACACATACCTACTCGTATTATAATACAAAGTCCTCCGGACGCGTCTGTTTGTGTGTTTGCGGCAAACTCAAAAACAATTTAACGAATTTTTGTACGGTGTACACCAGCAGATAGAGTGATTCCCGAGAGCGAGAGTGAATGCCGAAGAAGGTTTAGATGCCATGCCATTATTTGAGGTTTTATATAAACGAAATTTGTTCAACATGTCGGAAAAATATATGCCGGAACAGTAATAACAAAACAAAAGATGAGGGGATTGTTCCCTTTTCTTAGCTTAACAAAAAAGTCCGCCATGGTATATGTCTATCTTAAAAGGATATCTTACTACTTTTAGCCGTTCACAAAACTTTTCTGCCGCTATGAAGGGTCATTACCGTGCTACAAGGTTTTAGGCAATTTAATACTTTCATCGCTTTAAATGAAGACAAACTTATTTCAATACATACTTTCATATCTTCACGCTAAGTCCCTGACGAGGTAGGCAGACAATTACGAGTGCTAAATCTCACAGTCCTGGCAGACCTGCCTGGCTTCCTCCACATTTATTACATCATACAAACACGCCGGTTTCTTTGGCTCTTGACAACACCATCGGATAATACCCGAGCGATGTGATCGTGGAATGACAACCCAGGTTTCCCCGGGTACCTACATCCATCAACACTTCGTATTGTATATCTGATTTGTCAACATTTCTTCTGTCATTCTAGTCCACTTGACCGAATCAGCAGAGCTTACCCTTTCTCATTTTAACATTAACACTTTCTTTCAATCCCACTCTTTCAATCTCAGTTATTAAAATAATATTAAAAAACTGAACTAGGCCGTTAGACAACGATACTAACTGTTGTAAAACAGGTATACAATATGTATACACATGTACATGTGTATGTATATAGTTCAAAAGCAGTAAAACTGCACAAAAACCGACTTCAATATCGATATAATGTCCAAGTAAACAGCTAAATATGTATTAAGTATAACAAAAATAGCTGAACCAATTTCCATTATATTTACATGTAGCATTTTAGGAGAATATTTTTTTTGGGAGAATCATCTTTAATAAAAATGAATTGTAATGATTGAACTACTCTCTTGAAATAAAAACCTCTTCCATTTTTAGTTGGTTAAAAATAACCACCCAGAACAAAAATTATAAAGACAATATTATCATCATCACAGTTTGCCTATCGTTGAATCGATTTAGAGCCTCGCGAACGTGAACTTGAAGTATTTGTAATATATTATAAATGCATCACTATAATTCATAATTTTCAATTGTCCAGGATGAAGAAACAGTTGAAATACGAGAGAAAGAAGAAAGAGAAGAAGAAGAGGAGGATGCAATCCCTACGGTCCATCCGCTGAGGAACTGTACCCCACCGGCTATTGAGCAGGTACTGTTAATATTATTAGAAGTAAAATAATTTATTCGTTAAATATGTGTTTTAAGGAGTTCTTATAAATAGTTAATTATTTTTAAATGTTTTTTTTAATGATATACCTAGTATTATTTTAATTTAAATAGACAACGCGAACGCGCGTTCAATTTAGAAAGAAGAGAGGCTCTTCCGGATTCGTCAAATTCTTTAATCTTTTTCTGCCTCCATTACATTAAATCTCCTCATCATGTTCAAATATGAACCTCCAAATATTGTAAAACCTAGCTACAGATAAAGATCAAAGGGTTTCTAGAGTTTGTGATATTTTTGTTAATTACAAAAAATTACAGTTGTTACTTGGCAGGTTATTAATATTGGCCTATCGTGTTGCTGTTTGAAGGTGAGGATAACCAGCACAATTGAGCAAGAACCTAAAGGTCGGCATGTAAACAATGCAGCATTAGCATTATTTGCCTATAGAAGCAACGTATATTTGCTGTCATTACTTTGCTATATTATAAAAAACTTAACACTTCCAGTTCCCGAGACCCCTGATGAGCCAGAATGCTCGGAGACACGGCGGCCTGATCCTACACATCTTGGTAGCCGTGTTCACCTTCATCGGCCTGGCGATAGTCTGCGATGAATACTTTGTCTCTAGCTTGGACAGGATTTGTGAAGGCGAGTTCTTGTTTTAAGTAGATATTCATATTATAAATGTATTTTTCTCTTATTAGTCCAAGGCTCTTATCTTCTTATAAAAAAACTGTAGAAGAATAAATACTGTACATTAAAGATTTACAATAAAATGATCACAGAATTGAAAAAAAAATCAGTAACGTCACACAAAATGAAGTCGCTAAGAATCATTTTGATCCCGTAAGCTTTCAAACAAAAACTCCGCATTGAAATCGATCCCTTTGTTTATACGTCATGATGCCACAGACACACACATAGACAAGTCAAAATGTGAAAAAGGGCAGTTATACACCGTTGGAGGTTAAAAAATATATAAGAATAACTTCTGTATATTGAATATTGAAATAAAAATAAGTGCAGGCGACTGGAATGGACAGCAGGACACATTTTTATATTTTTGTTTGTCTGTCCCGTTTACTAAAGAGTGTTTTCATTAACTCAAAGTCCGAATTTATTCATTACTTTTTGTTTTCTAGTATGTGCTTAGTACGTGACGTATTTTTCAAGTCATAAGTTTTGCAGTGTAAATATTACAGACATAACGACACTCAGTGCCAAGTGAACTTGAAGTCGCAAACCGAAGTCTTGGATACAACCAGTTGAGAATATAAGTCAATTGTTTTTGAACCAAGCTGTTTGTACCACTCAGGATATTGGTAACGCTCAACCAACTCACGTTTAATTTCCCAACCTTAGGTTACGCCTTTAACAGTATCATACGAGTGTTATGGTGGGTAAGTACTAGAATTAGTAAACATCAAACTATACACAACTATACTATAACACTAATATATACAACACAAGACTTTTCTCTCGACCCGATAGCAATCGCTAACGCTATCAACTCTCTCAACCTCAACTCAACAAGCACGACGAAGGCGACGAAGAACTCTTTTTCGCCCGGCGCCCAACGAAGGGCGACGACCCGCAACCCCCTACAATCAATTCATCCAGTAACCAGGGGGCTGATTATGTAACTCAATTGCCAACTCAAAATGGAAAAGTGTACATCAAATAGCTGTCAAGTGACGTGCTTTATATTTGCTATCTCCAGTGCCAACAGAAATACAATAGAGATAGCAAACACAAATGACGTCATTTGATGTACACTTTTCCGTTTTGAGTTGGCAACTGAGATACATAATCAGCACCCAGAACGCAGCACCAAGTCGAAGTGCGGTCTCCCGGGAGACAGTCCTTATTTGCTGGCTTTGTAGGGAACAGTCCAATCCACTTAAATAATGATGTCTCGGGCTGAGCACTCTGCTCGGGCCCACAAAGTCCTATGAAGTTTGAAAAACACAACAACACTAGTACAACTAGTTTTAATTTATCTTTATTTTGTTGGTTTCCTCTCTACTCCGAATAGTAGAAAAACTAATATTATATATATAAACTGATATCGTTGGTCGAGGGGCTAGCGTACACGCCTAATTACACCGACCAACCCTGATGTTCGGGTTCGATTTCCGACGGAGGCAGGTATATATCTGATGACTCCGTGCATAAACCCGGAGATGCAAACATTTTAATGTTTTAAAATCAAATTGATTCTGTTATCCATTTAAGTAAATATTTTGTAACTTGCTCCCTTTGGGGTTAGATACAATTTGTGTTACTTGTCCAATTTATTATTATTAATAATGTTAATAGATAATTAAAGAAGCCGGGGCTAGTGATTGACAAATTTGTTATTTTAAAATGTCGCTTCATTACAGAGTTGAAGCTGGCTCCTGATGTGGCGGGGGCTACATTCATGGCGGCTGGCAGTTCAGCTCCCGAACTGGCAACGGTAGTCATTGGAGTATTCTGTGCGCAAGACGACATAGGTGAGTGACATAGAATTAATATAAATTATATAAATACTATACAACTAAAAATTAATATTTCTCGCCATTAGAAATTCCCTGTATTCCTTTGCCTTCCATTCCCAAAAAATTAAATGAACGTCAACCGTAGAGGTTTACATAGAGTGAAAATTTCATAGCAAATATGACAATATAATATATTCGTAGACCCACGCGTAGTAGTAGCGTAACGAGCGGGAGTAACATTCGCAATTATAGCAAGTAAATTGAAAAACAATTTTGTTAAGATGCTACTTAATTTTTCTAACATCTACTTAATACACCCATTTCACAAACAAATGATTTTCTATTTAATTTCATTTTATAAAATCAATAGTAGTCCGATTTTTATCTCTAATTTCTTTGATTATCTTCTGATTATATGGTATCATGGTGGTATCTCACTTATAAGAATAACGATACATTTCATACCTGCTGCTGCTAAAAATAGAAAAAAGAAAGAAATTGTCCATTTTTTTTTTCATTTCACATATTGCTTTTATTTGCATTCTGTTTTGACCTGTACGAATATCCTCAAGTTTTTATTTAATATTAAACAATATTCTCCTTTCTTTTTTTATCATTATCACATATTGTTATTTACAGGCGCGTGAGAACTTGCATAACCTTAGTTTAATTTATTGTCGTTATTACAAGAGTGTTGATGTTAAATAAATAAACGAAACTTTTATACTATCTATTTAGTATAGAAAAGTCTACCTATCTTTCTTTAAACATAACCCATCACCAATAACTTGGTTGTCACTACTACAATACGTTATTCCGTAGGTATATAATTTTTATCATTTATTTACTATTTTGACGTGACAACCTCTTATAATTCGATGGAGCCGGCTACACGCTCCAAAAAACATGACTCATGCGGCGTTACCTCGCTCTGAGACGTGCCATTTAAGGCTTGAATTGCAAGCGAGAGCGCAGAACGAGCGACAAACAGGCACAATCAGCCTCCGTTCTTATGACGTTGTCTCATTCAACTTTCGTCGGTAAACCGACTTTACAGACAACCGCTTTGTTTCTTCTTCATTTTTTATTTAATTAATGATTTTGCCTTGCCTTTCATTTTTTTATTAACATTTTTTTGTTTTGTAAATAAGTAAACTCTGGCAGTGAAGTATGACAACGCATCTTTGTTAACAGGCGTGTCCGGTGTGATTGGGTCAGCGGTGTTCAACATTATGTTCGTGATCTCCGTGTGTGCGCTATGTGCTGGAACTGTCTCTCACCTAAACTGGTGGCCGCTGTGTCGTGATTGCTTCTTCTACGCTATCTCCATTCTGGTAATGCTGTGCACCATCGCCAACGGATATGTCTCGTGGTAAGTAATTCCTGTTGATTGTGTTCTCACCTCCTTGGTTGAGAGGTTACTGCACTGATCGTTGAATTGTACTCGATGTAAGTTAATATGATGACCATAAATAAATGTATATAATACTAATGATAATAAATATCCCTGGACTAATGATAACAAATTACATAAATTGAATCTGACCCCAAAGTAAGCAAATTATATGCTTGTGTTATGGGTGTTAGTCAACGTTTCTAATACATAGAAATACTTAAATTGATACCAAAATAAATTTAATAAACACCCAGACCCGGAAATGCAGACATTTAAATGTTAATCACACATATGCCTGCCACCGTCGAGAATCGAACCCGAGCCTCGCGGTTCGTTGGTGTAGTTAGGCGTCTACGCTAGCAACTCGACCAACGAGGCGGTATATCTGGTCGAGGTGTTCATTAAATTTATTTCGATATCTGTGGCACATTCACAAATAGTTCGAAGTCCATTAGATAAGCAAATAATGCACTGACTAAGGGGTTAGTGAAACGTTCGTGTATTTTTTCTAAATATATGATTTTATTGTTTAACTAGCTGTCCCAGCGAGCTTCGTTCCACCAGTTCAGTTTATAGTGGAAAAATTAAAATGTTTTTTTCCTAGTTACCTCTTAGTTTTTCGTTTTTATTACATTTTGAACCTTCCATGGACTTGAATAAATAATTCAAAACCAAAATTATCCAAATCGGTTTAACCGTTCTTGAGTTTTATATAGACTAACAAATAGCAATGAATTTATGTAAATCTATATAGGTAACGTGTATTATTTTATAAAATAAAGCTAACTGGTTTCATTTATACAGCCATTAAGGTTATCTATATATTAATACGTGATGCCAAAATTTTAGACCCCTTTTTACGAAAATTGCACGGACGCTGGAACATAAAATTTGGCACACTTATAGTTTATGTGTAGGAGAAGAGCAAAACGCTAACATTTTTCAATAATTATGCTTATAAAGTACATTAAATCAATAAATAAAACATTACCCACGATACCATGCATTTGACACATACAAACAAATGTATTGATGATAACGATAAAAGATCACGGCACATAAAAAAAGTTTGGAAACAAAGTAGTTGGTTTTGACAAATGAAGATGGCGTTCTTATCAACAAGTTATTAAAATTTATTATGGTAGAATTTCGACCAATGGGCAACCACTAGTATATTAATTATTTGTATATCTTATAATAATAGGCACAAGTGTGTCATCTTAAGGCAGTCTTTCTCAAAGTGGGCGATAACGCTTCCTTGTGGGCGCTGGAATCCTAGAAGGGGCGATAAGGAAACCTAGAAAACATTTTTTTAAGCCCCGCATGAAACAAATATGTTATTGAGTTTTTTGACGAGAAAACAAACGAGGTGGCGGGCGATATAAAATAGCTGATTTTCAAAGTGGGCGTATGGCAGTTTACCTTAAGGCAAACAAATAAGTTTGGGGTCTTCTGCCTTAAGATAACTAGGTATCTGCGCATACGGATATCTGCACTACAAGGACCATCAATAACGCATTCCCAACCTTTCACTAATATGTTTCTATATATAGTAGATTCTTTTCTATATAGTTCTCAATTAAGCGTCCATAAGTGGCTTTGAAATCGCACGAAGGGAATATCTTTTCATCAAAGTGTTTGACATGATTGTCTTTAAGGTCTAACCATAACGAAGGCATAAATTACGGGTATCAAACCTGCAAGCTACTCGTTTTTCTGGCGCTGCTCTGCCAGTGGAGCTAACAAGGATAATATTTTTGCTTTGAAGTGTTTAACACTTTTCTGTAAACCCGGTAGTTCTTTTTCCCATAGCATACCAACTAAACTATCTTAAGACATATGAAAGTTGTGGATATTGTCTTTATCTTCAGTTGTTTTGCTCCTTAGGCCTGAAGCCCTCTTCATGTTGATAATGTATGGCGTGTACTGCGTGGCGCTGCGGTTCAACACTGCGTTAGAGAAGTGGGCGCTAACCCTTCCACTGCCCTTCAAACTGCCCTCCAGGGAGGAACAAGCGGCATTAGTCACATACAAGTAAGTTTACCCTCGGTTATTTTACCTATTCTTTATGATATTGGAACGCCAACAAGCAGATGAATTTCCTGATGCTAAGAAATTCACACATATTCACGCCAGACCTGAAGTCGGGGTGTTAGATCTCGGGCAAAAGTAAGTTTGTCGGCTACCTTACCCTCCTAACTGGATTACGTCAACGGCAAGCACTGATATTATGGCGGCAGGAATAGGTAAGACGGTGGTACCAATCTGGGCGAGTCGCTGCGAAACTTTACCACATAGTCAGACAAAATGTATTGACCAATAAGATAATTTTACATTTATACTTAATATAAACCATGTCACATAAAAATGTCTGCGCATTTGATATATCACAATAATTGTAATTTCCAGAAGCGGTACTCAGGCTCCAACAGCTGCTTCGGCTGAGGGTCAGTACGCACAAATGGATGGACAGAATGTGGTGCCACAGGCGGCTACTGGTGGGTTACTCCTTTTTAAGTGACTTTTTTTTTGTATTTGTTTGACGCCATTCTCCAATAGGATTAAATTTAATGATTGTTCTTCCGAAAGGTATAAATCATAATTCACATACCCATGACGCATTTAGAAATTGGATCAAAATCTGACAAGTTATTTATTGGTTGTACTTTATTAATTAAGAATATTAATGTTTAGCTCCACAATGAATCTGCATTTTACCGCCCTTAAATTTCAATTGAATTCGATTCTCAACAGAATGTGTATATTCATTTGTATTTTTAAGAATCGATCTCTTTTTTAAATTTAGTGTACTATTTGTTTTACTGTTAGTTTCCCTTGTGTTGGTCTAGGCAGAATAGACTATCTGCCTTCCAGCCAGGCAGCTCGTAAAAGGCGAACATAGGCTTACCGTCACTAACACTGTGACATCTGACTAAATGACGTTCGCAGCGTCTCGCCCGGATTAGTAACACCATCTCATCTATTCCTGCCGTCATTCAGTCAATGCTTGCCGTTAACGTGTTCCGGCACGGAGAATAGGATAGCCGGTAAACTTACTTTTGATCGAGGCAGGACCTCCCCACCTCAGGTTGACAACGCACCAATACCATCTTTGATGTTTTTAAGCAGCGTGAATTTCTTACCACCAGGAAATCCGTCAGCTTGTTTGCTTTCCAATATCATAAAAAAAGAAAAATATCTTTGACCAACACCCTAAACGCAAGTGTCTTCCCTTAGGGTTAGTTCAGTTCCTTTATTTTTTACAGAAATATTTATTAGGTAATACATAAAAAAAAACTTGAAAATAATCTTAAGGTTTTGCTTAACGCAATGTGGCCATTAATATATTTACATAAGAGTCCAACAAAAACAAGTGATGGGTGTATTTTATTTTCCTGGTGGTAAGATATCGGCGTCGCCTATATACAAACGTTATCCTTAGCTAGATTATCCTATATTTTTTAGATCTTAGACTTAAAGGGGTGAGATTGCAAATCCAGCCTTTGTTGTCAATTTGAAGTCCATCTACTTATTAACCTTACAACACCTTTCATGGGATTGAAAGGTGACAAGTAGACGGTTTTCCTACTAGGTTCTAAGTAATACACTCCGCCTGTAGACACCAACGGCGGTGACCAATGTTGCGGTATCAAGCTTTTTGCGTTTCTAAGGCAACACCTTCTATCCTTTTCTCCGTGTAGTTATACTAAAACAGTTTAGTATAACTACGGCGATGCCCATTTTAACGAAGATCTGTTTGATTTAGAATATAATCCAGACGGTGCTTACGATAATGCGGCGTACAACGCAGACCCAACACAAACTTGGGATCCTAACAGCGTCTGGGATCCAGACACAGCCTGGAGTGAAACTTCGTTGGTAATGAAAAACAGCCTTTCGAAATCCTAAAATACTTATTACCAGTTTAATCTATAGATTCTACACTATTTTGAATTAGTTTACTTATCGCTTCTGTGGTCTAGCAGTCCGGCGTTGGACTCAACTTCTTGACATCCCGGGTTCGAAACCCGAGTGGAGCAGCAAAAATATTAGAAAATGCATATGTATATTTTCAATTTTCTATTCTACTTTCTAATAATAAAAACAAAAACCTTGCTTGGGATTGGACTTGTGCCCAGTTGGCGATAACCTATCACATTGTGGGACTAAGTGTCTTCGGCTAGTCGTGGGTTCAGCAGGCAACAAGTAAAAGTGACTAGGTAAAGTCGAACGACGACTCGTTCGGATTAGTGCTGCCATTTCACATTCTCTTTCCACGATACCACAAGCGTTCATTGTAGTTTTGGTTTGGAACGTATTCACAAGTCATTTGTTGACTTACAAAATTAAAAAACTATAATCTTTGGGCTATATAGGTGACATGTGTACTTGTACATAAGTCTTTATAATTTGTGGATATGTGTGTTGTCATGGATGTGTTTGTTTGTTGTCATTGATTATCGCATTAGATACTTTCTAGACTGGCAAATACCGCAAGAGCCAGCCGGGTTTGTCAAGGACCTAGGCAGATGTAAAAAAAATTTAGAGTATTAAGCAACTTCTAGTAAAATACTATGAATTCAACCCACCATTTACCACTTGTTTCATCGAATATAGCGAAGCATTAGATTGTATCAACTTGAGTCAATTGTGGAGAGTATTGAATCAGTTGGGACTCCCAGAAGATCTTATCAGTGTAATCGAGAACTTGTACGCTTACATAAGCAGCCAAAGTAAAGACAGGTCTTCTAGACCCTTTTATCGTTGTGTTAAGTCAACTACTCACTACTTATTTCAAATTTATTGAGAACTTAAAATTCGTCGTAAATTTGACGAATGCAATATCTATGTCACAAAAATTATGAACTTACGTTTTGTAGATGACACCATATTTTACCCGCAGATAATGTGGAAAAAACTACCCCGTGAGTTGTTAGGCTTAATCTTGAAACAGTGGATCTATTCATATACTAGTATCATCAATAACATCTGACTGAGAGGATGAGATCCGCAGGTGAATTGGAATAGCTATAGTCCTATGTCGCGTCTAGACAGAATAAGGAAGGACTACAGCATTTAAAAAAGATTGAAAAGATGAAAGTCAAAAAGCAAGTGTTCTCTATTTTCTTTTTTGACTATTAGCTACGGCCTTCTTCTTCTTTTTTGACCCTCAATGCACCTATGCCTTTGCTACGTGGTACTGGAAGAAGATGATACGTATAGCATGGACGGCACGTAGGACAAATCACTCGATACATAAGGGGCTCCATATGAAAATACCAACAGTTTTGATCATGTGCTTCCGTAGGATTTCCAAATATTTTTTTAGTCATGTAGCACAGTACAGTCACAGTATTCACCAACTCATTTCCACTATAAAAGTTAAAAGCAGACAGACGGTTAAGAGATAGAATTCCAATGCAATGATCTGGTCGAAGCCTCACTATACTCAATACCACAATGGCTGAAGTCATCCACACTTAAAAATCGTAACAGATGGAAGTATTAGAAAGGAAAGGGTTATTTTATAGTAATTATAAATTTTATAGTAAAACCGCAACTCTCAGCATAGGTATATAGCGCTAGAAGAAAGAAATTTGTTTTCTTAAAGAATAAGATAATTTAAAGTTTAGACATTTGATGGTAATAAATTAAATCAAATTACCGTAAGTCTCATTTTTAGACTGTTAATACAAAAATAAAGGGCATGGGTCAAGGGTGTCGCCAAGGGTAGGGGGCAGAGGGGCAACTGCCCTGCCCTAGATATTCTAAAAAAAATGATAAAGCAAACATTATTAGGTATGTATTATTATTCTAGTACTTTTTCTACTAGTTTGCTACTATTTAGAGCGAAATGCAAGGCAAGTCAAAAAGTCGAGGGCACGAAGCTCCCAATTGAATCTACAATGCATGTTTTTCTCAATCTCCGTATCAACTTGCCCCCATCTAGGCCATCGGCCGGCGACGCTCTTGCCCATGCTACCCTCGAAAATGTAGGCTGAGGTATAACCAGCACAACTACGACCAGCCGAAGACACTAAGTCCCACAATGTGATAGGTGGCAAACCAATCGCCATCCGGGCACATATCCAATTCCGGGCACCAATGGTTTTACTATAAAATTGAAAAACACATATCCTTTTTGTTGGTTGCCCTGGGGTTGAAGCCGGACCTCATGAATTGAAACCCGACACGGGAACGCTAGATCGCAAAGGCGATAACAGAGCACAGAGGTCTCCTCTATATAGCTATATGTTTGGGTAATGTTTGTGATGTGCAGCAACAGGCCGCGGCGGCGCCAGTGCAGCCCCCGCGGCAGGGGGCGCAGTCCCCGCCGCAGCCGCCGAACCCCGACCAGAAGGCGCCGCCCGCGCAACAGGTGCGATATTTCTAATCTAAACCTACTTTTATCCTGATATCCGTAAGGGTTCGTTCAGGGCAAGCTACTATACGCGAACGAAGCCTATGGTGATTTGTTTGTAGAATAGATATGCCGAAATTTCTTTAATCTTCTAGACCAAAAATAAAACTGTCCTTCCTTATTTTACCCTCTTAGACAATATGACGACGTGTGGCGCCGTGATGGGTTTAGGTAGTAGGTACGCAACGTTCGACGTCCATCAAACAATTATACGAAGACGTATCAAATGGCTTAATTTTTATTAGGAAAATAAATTTTATTGTTTCCATTTTCAGGCACCAGCCCAGCCTGCATATTATAAAGCAAAAGAATACAACCCTGAGACAGCAGTAGACCCACTCGTCAAACCTATTGGTGCCAGTAAGTGTTTTAACCAACTGCGAGAAAGAGTTATATAAGAATTCAGCAAACAAGCACACGGCTCTGCTAATGGTAAGAGATAACCATGGGATATAGACAGGATAGATGCGTCGCTACTCGTTATGGGCTATCCATCCCTTCTGGTTGGAAAGTGGCGAAGTTATTGTGGCGGTAGGCATAAGTAAGGCGTTGGATCCCAACATGTGTAAGTGGTTGCAGGCACTTTAGCAATAGTAGTCTACTTGATAATGACCTACACCTGTCCTAACCTCTCACAAGCTGCCCTGCAGAGTGGCAAAAATACAAAGTGGTCCATTCTACCATTGGACCGGGGTCAACAATTAATTACTCAGCCAATAACGAATAGATTTTTATTGCATTTTTAGGTCATGATTCCAAAAAGGTCCATAAATTTAAACAAGATCCAACTCGTAATTTTTAAATTATTGATACTTACTTAACAATACATAAATTGTGTGTGCCTCGGCGACAACATTGTGTTGGTTCTATTTTTCGAAAGCTAAATCTTGTAGGTACCTAGACGAAGAGGTCATGATGCATTCATCATGCATGCATTATTAAGTATAACTCAAAACCCACTTGTCAACTGTGAAAAAAAAACGTATATTGGATCACCTCGGAATCTTGAATTTTGAGACCCTTCTAAAAACATAAATATCAAATCGCGACTTATAGCGTATAAAATTGATCTAAGAATCGCGACATGGTAAAGAAGTCGCCTCTTTGGTCTAGTAGACCAAAGAAGCAACAGAGTTGGTCAGGGCATCTTTGCAGAATAGACCATCTGCCTTCCTGTGTCAGGCAGCTCGTAAAAGGCGAGCATAGGCTTACTGTCACTAACACCGTGACATCTGACTAGGTGGTAGAGTTTCGCAGCGACTCACCCGGATTGATACCACCGCCTTACCTATTCCTGCCGCCATAACGTCATGACGTGTTCCGGTTCGGAGGGTAAGGTAGCCGGTAAACTTACTTTTGCTCGAGGCCTAACATCCCGGCCTCAGGTTGGCAACGCACCTTTACCACCTTTGGTGTCTCTAGGCGGCGAGAATTTCTTACCGTTCGTACAGGAAATCCATCTGCTTGTTTGCCTTCCAATTACATAGAAAAAAGAGTGAAGGACCTGACTTCACGAGGTCATGGGTTCGATTCTTTAATATGGCAACAAAACGAAAGTAAGTTTTTCAATTTTGTATCAAAACCATACAATGTTGCCCGGGAACGGATAAGTGTACAGTTTGCGATAGGTTTACCACATACCACATTGTGGGAATGAGTGTTTTTGGCTACTCGTGAGTGCCCTGGTTGTACCTCTGCCTATATCTTAGGCGATATGTGCCTGATACTCGCCACTTTGTATTACCTAAGGGAGGCTGGGATTTAAATCCTCTTACGTAAGATTACTGCCTACTCTATCCTCGAAACCCGAGCACTACAACAGTAATCACTAAAGTAATAGCTAAAAGCTCATCCCCGGTTTGCTGGTATAGTTCTTTATGCTCTCCTCTCTCTTTAGACGCGGTTCAACTGGCGTGCTGGTATGTGGCGTTCCCTGTCCACTGGTCCTGTCGCCACACGATGCCGGACTGCCGAGGGCGATGGTACCCCATCACCTTCATCATCTCCATGTTGTGGATCTCTTTCTATTCATACTTCATGGTCTGGATGATTACAATTATCGGTAAGTATATAAGTATAATGCATTTTCTTAACAACTTCCAGAAACGGAGGAGGTTGTTAATTTGAATGTAAGTTTTATAATAATAGTAATAATAATATCTTTATTGTAAACAAAACGTTGTCATTAACGTTAACATAACTACGCCAATCAACCGCGAGGCTCGGGTTCGATTCCCGACGGGGGGGTCAGGCATTTGTGTGATGAACATTTAGATGCCTGCATTTCCGGGTCTGGATGTTTATTAAATTTGTTCTGGTATATATTGAAGTATTTCTATGTATTAGTATCGTTGACTAACACCCATAACACAAGCATACAATTTGCGTACTTTGGGGTTAGATTCAATTTGTATTGTATTGTATTCAGGGATATTTATTTATTTAATTATAATACAGTACAATGGGCGAGCTTATCTTCAGCAACAGAGATTTTTACCACCTGATTCGTGTAAAAGAAAAACAAAAACAAAGACAATCGTAGACTTGGTGTAGGCTATAAAAAACTAAAAAAACTATAAAATATACATATAAAATATATATAAAAATATATGCACATAAATATAAACATATATATATTATACTGTTTATATTTGTTTTTTTTTTGTTTTAACACAGAAATTTTAATTACATTCTTATTTTTAACCTTTTTAACCGAATACAAAGTATGAAGAGGTTGTCAATTCTACTCTGTTTTTTTGTATGTTTGTTACGCCAATAGCCAACCGATTTTGATGGTTCTTTTTTAGATAGACAAGTCGTGTTTCCAAAGTGGTCCCATATTACTTTTACCATGATCCGATCAGTTTTAAGTGTGTAATTTTTTTACTTATTTTCAATCTCATCAATATTTTCGTCGATATTTTTATACAGGACCATTTCGGAAACATTTGCTATCTTTCGAAAAAGAATTATTAAATCGCGACGTGGATTTTCCCCGTGTGGATCCGGGCCGCTGAGTAGAATAGAGCATCTGCCTCTCTGCCAGACAGCTTGTAAGAGGCGAGCGCAGGTTAAAGCATAGGCCATTACCAACAAGACTTCTGGTGGTAGAGTCATGTGCAGCAACTTACCCAGGTAGGGGATCTACCGCCTTACCTAGTCCTGTCCCAATAATGACACTATTATGTTCCGTTTTTGAGAGTAGGGTAGCCAGTAGACTTGCACAATTAGCTTTTAATCCCGACTCCAGGACAGCGACGCACCTGTAACATCTTTGGTGTCTATAGACCATGGTTGTATCTTACCATCGGGAGAGCCATGTGCTTCTTAGCTAACCTCTTACATAAAAAAATAATGATTTTATTAATGATCCAAAAATTTCAGGTCACGTATCCTGACGCGAATTTAGAAGTTTTTACCCGTTCTAAAAAAAGTGCGCAACGCCTCTAAAGAAGTTTTCACTTCAAAATTAGCTCAATTGATCCAACCGTTCACTCCTGATATGATGTCTAAGGGAAATAGCTATTCGTTTTTATATAAAAGAGAAGATATTTTAACTATATTTCTAGGTAGGAAGCTTAACATTTTCTGAATGTTTAGATGCTAACTTCAAAACATGCTCAGTGCTTGAAACGCTATTACATGTATGAAATTTGTTCCAGGCTACACCCTGGGTATTCCGGACACGGTGATGGGGTTGACGTTTGTGGCGGCCGGTGTCTCCGTGCCGGACGCGCTTTCCTCTCTTGCCGTTATAAAGGAAGGGTAAGGTTGAAAGCCTGATGTAATAGATGATTTAACTTATCAAATAGATAAATCGAAAAGACTCGAATAGATGAATTCAAAGCTGACTCACGACAAAAATGTACGACGAATTGTCGAATTTGTTATGAACGATTGACATTTGATGAGAACGGTCCTGTAGCCGGTGGCACAAGTAAGCAAACAAAAGAGATGCCTTCCATCTCTTTTGTTTAGCTTAGGTACTTGTGTCATAAATAGATGATAGGGCATCTGTATTGCTTACTCACACCACCATAATTTACGAAACCGTTCCCATTGCCGGATCTTCTCAGTGAGTGGCCGCGTTTCGATGCGGTGGTAGTTTTTAGAATTATATAGACGCGTTACAAGAATCTTTATATGGATCTACGTAATAAAAACTATTTTGAATTTGAATTTGAATTTGAATTTGAATTGGTTTGTTTTATTGATACCCAGCATCAAACAAATGAGTTCGTGAATTCCCGTATTGCGGTTTCAAATAGATAAGGAACACAGAC
>NJDC01002863.1:111843-138376 GCA_002245475.1 Calephelis virginiensis | reverse complement strand
CAAATGTCAATAATGCAGTCAGTTAGACTGTAGGTGGTTAATAAACAGGTTGTACATATTTGTGTCCGGATTAGTAATGGGATTTTGGCACTATAACATGTCACTGTTGTTGTTCCAATTTCACGAGCTGGTGGCTTCCCGTGTTGGTCCGGGCTCCTTTCCAAAATACACCATTTGCTTTCCTGCCAGGCAGCTCGTAAAAGGCGAGCATAGGCTTACCGTCGCTAACACTGTAACCACTACTAGGTGGTAGAGTTTCGCAGCGACTCGCCCGGATTGGTACCACCGCTTTACCTATTCCTGCCGCCATAACGTCATGACGTGTTCCGGTTAGGAGGGTAAGGTAACTGGTCAACTTACTTTTGCTCGGGGCCTAACCATCCCGTCTTCAGGTTGGCAACGCACCATTACCACCTTAGGTGACTCTAGGCGGCAGGAATTTCTCACCATTAGGAAATCCGTCAGCTTGTTTGCCTTCCAATATCATAAAAAAACATCCATGATACGCAATACGTGCAAGGGTAATTTCGTACTACACATTAGAAAATCCACCTGCTGGCTACAACAGCACCCTCTAGCGAGTGACGATACCTACACACGCGCAGATACATCCCCACACTACGGACAACTTTAATACTAAATAGAACGCATTTTAACTGTAAACTTACTTTCCAGGTCTAATTTACTCGACCTTGTCTCTATTTTCTACCGTGATCTTCCTGGTGGTGGCCACCCACGCCAACGGCTGGAAGCTGGACCGCAAATTCGGGGCGGTGCTGATGGTGTGGTACCTCCTCTTCATCACCCTCGCCAGTCTCTACGAGCTGAACATCTTCGGAAATTACCACCCACCTGATTGTGAATCTTACTATTAAACCTGATACTTGCCAGTGTCAAACGTCAGATACAAGTACTACAGATATAGAGACGATATTTTTGGTTTAGCTTTTTTAGTAAAACAAAATTTAAAGCTTTATTTATAAGTTCAAAGAAAACATTCTAAATTTGAATTTAGAAAGTTTTCCTTAAAATTTCAAAGCCTGGAAACTGGAAAGATATTTTTAGACGCGGCTCACAGGTATCCAGTTAATGAAGGTACACTGAGCCTAACAAACTATCGGACGTGGCCTTGAGCCGCCGAAACGTCCGCGGACTGTTTGTACATACTTATCAGTCCACGTCCGATAACATGTTTCCAGCTTTCTTCAAATCATCCTTCCCTATCTTTACCTACCTTTATTACCTATCTGTACCTACATATATGCCGACTCCTAGACGAATTCGGACACATTGCGTGCGCATGAAGCAAGGTCAACTCTACCAATATTTTAATTAATATTGGTAAGTAAATAAATTATGCCAATATTTTCGACGGGCCACAGCATTGGCATACATTCAATCTAGCACTTATCCTCAGGAATAATATTTTCCGCCGCTACGAAACGCTTCTTGTAGCAACGCGTACTGCTACTATCTACTAATATGTGTCATTTTTAACATTTTTACCGCAAACGGTAAAACGAGGGGTGTTATAACTTTGACCTATCTCTGTATGTGTGTCCCTCTGTATGAAATGTGACTAGGAACCGTCTCGACACGTCAGCTTTCAACCAAAAAAACCGCATCGAAATCGGTTCATACGTTTAAAAGTTGTGACACATAGACAGACATCACAAACATATAACATCTCTGTTTCCACCGGGGATTATAAAAAAATGAGGAAATTAAAATATCACAAAAATAGCGCTAGTATTAGGTCCTATAGGTTATTTGTGTTTCGACCAAAAAATTGCTCCAAAGGCTTGATTGACAATGTAAATTAAAGAAATAGTTAATACCTTGTAGGGATCTACTTACCTATTCCTGATGCCATAAAGACTGTCATTTTCCTCCTGGCTATCCCGGCCTCAGTAGAACGACGCACCTGTAACATCTATGGTGCCTATAGGCCACGATTGTTCGTTACCTTTAGGAGAGCCGTGTAAACTCGCTAAACTCGAACATTGAAATAAAACAAATTAAAAACATATTTACTAAACAATTTTAAATAAATAACTGCATCAATAATTAATAAAATATTTTAGTTTCATTGGAATATTTCAATTCTTTTGACGTTTTATCTACTATCTGTCTATAATATATAAAATTCTCTCAAATCATGTTACTATTCATGTTAGTTTTTATTTGAACTCTCAAGCACCCCTATATTATAATAAACATTGTAGATTTTTATCTGTCTTATTTTCCTTTTAAACAATAAATAAATAAAAATAGATATGTATAGGTACAAAATAAGTAAAGTTTACTCGCAAGATAAACCCATATGTTGCCTACCTACCTACCTACCTACCTACCTACCTAACAGTATCTCTAACATAGAATGGTGTAGCTGTGGTGAGCATACCTAACAATCGATGCAATCAATGAGAAATGAATTATAAACAACTGAATGTGTTATATTTTAGTTGACAGTGAACCGTCAGCGTAAGTTGAAGATTGTGAAGACGGGATTTAATGTCTACGGATTTTTTGTTATTTTTTGGCTAAAGCTGGCTTTGGGCCTATCTTCTCTATATCTGTCCTACTCATAAATAAGCAACTATGCTACGTAGTTCAAATAGTATTAGTAAAATTTTCTATTTAGAATTTTTAAAATCAGTGTTGCCAGTTTTGCATGAATCGGCCATACTTACATCTTGTGACATTTTTTTAAATATTTCTACTAAATGAGTTGTATCCCACATTAATACAAATAGACATCAAGACTTTTCAGTTGGGTTAAGATATTATGCGACCACACATACGAAAAGTTCTCGTGTAAAATAACGGTTGGTAAACTTCAAAAAACCGGGTTTTTGTAAATTAAAGCGATTAATGTTTGGATTGTCTGGAAGGTTGTTGAACTATGGCCAAGAGATTTTTTAATAGAAACATTTATTTTGAATACAATTATCTTATGCAAAAAACATCGAGTGTAGCTTTTACTTATATTTGACCGTAAGCATAGATTATTTTATATTAATAGATATTCACATAGTGTTGTTATAAATTGATCTTACTTCACAAATTAATGTAGCGGGGGGCTAGTCTATAATTAGAAACTAAACGTGAACGGAGATTAAAAATAAAATACTCGATATATATAAATAATTATTTTATAAGCATTTAAATAAGTAACGATATTTTAATATATAAAAATAAAATATTTATATTCTTTTCATCCCGATCGTGAGAAAACTATTTTATTGTTATTTAAATTTCTGCTCGTTTTGAGCACAAATTTGCGATCATACTTATGAAAAAGTAGTATTGCTAGTATAAATATTACTAGAATATTAAAAAAAAATCCATAATGGCTGCACCAAAACTGGTATGAATAAACGTAATAAGTAGGTATGTTTTATTAGAACACCATATATACGAACATTTGCTAATTTGTACTTAACATTGCTATAGATATTTTTTAATATTTAAGGTTAAGCCAGTTGCTTTATCCGTACAGTTTACAATCACCTGTATCTACAACATTGCTATTATTATTAGATATATTATTGAGTATATTATTTGTAATGTGCGTTTCACAAATACAAATTTCAACAAACTTTTTGCCGTTATTATATTTAAAATATAATAAAAATCATAAATCGATTGACAGATGCTAAATAATGTACATTAATTTCGATTATACATATTTTTGCGCACAAGTTGTAATAGCTTCTTTTGAAACGCCTAAGTACTTACGTGAACATCGACGTCGCTCTGCGTCTTGCAATATAAGCCGTAGCAAGTGCGAACACGGGGCCATTTTATAAATTTACCGGCCAATATAAAGTTAAATCCAAAATAATGCTTAAACTTCTTTTGTTCTAGGTTAGGATAATTATTTGACAATACTTTTGAATACTGTAGTTACTTGAAAATATGTGCGGTAATTTATGAAAGCTTCGTAACTATTTAATTCTAGTAGGTAGTACTTATTTGTATTTAGATTTCGGCTCCGTAATCAGTATTACCTTATTTGAATAGATTACATGATAAAGATGAATTTACAATTAACAAATTTAATTAATTATAATCATTTTACTAATGTTTCCAACAAATTACAACAAAGAATAATGTGAAGAAACTTTTGTAGTAGCTAACATAAAATATATCGGATGAAATTATATAATATATGTAAGTGTCTATGAATGAATTTAATTATATTTTCTTCATTAAAATAGCTTAGAATTCTCAGAAATAAACAGTACCTATATAATTGTTAATAACTTAAATGGGCCCATAAAACAAAATAAGTTATTTCCATTAATCTTTTCTACAAACAATTAGAATATATTCAGCGTTTTAAGTGCGAGAAGTTTCAAATAGTTTTATTAATATTTACTCAGGATTTGCTTAATTTTAGATTACGTTTAAGTTAATATTAGGTACGAAATATCTAAATAAAATTCAATTTAAAGATTAGATTTAAAATTATTTCTTAGTACAAGCATATAATTTGCTTGTTTTGATGTTTGGTTAAGTTTGTGTAATATGTCTTCTCATAACGTTTTAATTTACTATGGCATTTATCGCTATAGATCTATACTGCTGAACGTATAGATCTATTGTGATAAATCAGCAGTAGCTATACTATTTACCGTAGTTTTGTTAAGTGCTGTATAACATATCTGTAACTTCATTATCCAGCGCAAACGCTACGTACCTATAGGTAGTTATTCCTTAACTGTTTTCAAGTCAAAGTTGGTCTTTTATTCGCTATTTTAACTCTTTAAATTCTACCTCACTATGCACTTCCAATATTGGATTAAACGATTTAAAACTTCTTCCATTTAATAAAATACAATTCCTTCCTTCTACGTTTTTGACAAATGTGTAGAAATTTAGTTGTCACATATTTACCTACTTGAACAAAATGTGAACGTCTTGATGCGGTTTATCTAAAAAGCTTTTTCCTTTATTTCTATATGTATAAACACAATATTGTTTCTGAAGGAATCGAGCGAATGATAAACGCGAAAGTATTAGTGTAAAGAATCTCTATTTTACAATTAAATGTTGATAAAATTTTAAATAATATAAAAATAAATGTAAAAATAAAATGTATTTTAGACTTTTAGGTGTACCTTGTATATTTTATAAGTTTAGATGGCCTTCATATTATTAAAAATGTGTTTATTGCTTGGACTGCTTGGTTTTAGTTTCGATGTAGTTTTTTGTATTTATTGAACTACTTTCTTGTGATCAATCACATACATTTCCATTTACCTAGACATAAATTTAGTGTTGGTCCGGGCTCCGTTGCAGAATAGACCATCTGCCTTCCTGTCAGGCAGCTCGTAAAAGGCGAGCATAAGCTTACCGTCACTAACACCGTGACATCTGACTAGGTGGTAGAGTTTCGCAACGACTCACCCGGATTGATATCACCGCCTTACCTATTACTGCCGCCATAACGTCATGACGTGTTCCGGTTTGGAGGGTAAGGTAACCAGTAAACTTACTTTTGCTTAAAGCAATCCCGGTCTCAGGTTGGCAACGCGCCATTACCACCTTTGGTGTCTCTAGGTAGCGTGAATTTCTTAACATCAGGAAATCCGTCTGCTTGTTTGCCTTCCAATGTCATAAAAAATGTTTTGGGTCAAAAATGTTGAAACTTGACTGATTCAATTGGTTGCAAGTATCTTGTATTGAAATGAAATTAAATGAAATGAAAATTATTTATTTATTACGTTTGTCGCAGTTGCTTAAACTCAGCTTAAATATAAAATTACAATCAATTGTATAAAACAAGGCATTGACGAGTATTATATGTATTACGAAATACTACGTCAAAAGCCCTGCGGCTCTTTGATTTTCGTTAAACATAAAAACGGATAATTAGTTGATCATTGTATATTACCTATTAACTTAGATAGGCGTATTACGTAATTATAGAAAAATACATAACAAATTGGGCCGAGATATGCCAAAATGTACTAACTGAATAAAGTTGATTTAAAAAAAGGGCGTAAAGTTAGAATTGAAATAAAATTCATTTGGTTACCAAAAGAGTGCAAGTGATAAAAAAAATCGATTAAAGTTAAATTAATTAAAAATAGCCATGCACTTTCAGATAGGCAAGTAATTATAGGCATATTTGTTTATAAATTATATTCGATAAAAAATATGTCTCATCTGGTTATCAGATCGGTGAAGGTCGATCTCCCACGGTCTCCTCTACTATCATTTTTTGACAATTTGTGGGTTGGCACATTTTGGCATAGCTCAGTAAATAATTTATGAAAATTAAATTGTAAAATAAAACTACAATTGTCCTAACACATGCTTGAAGCGGCATATCCTTATATGTACATGAGGTACTGTAGCTGCTCGTAGTAATCAATTAAAATTGTCAATTTGATATTAAACAATGTTTAAACTATATTATATTGTAATTTGTAAAAGCAAATAAATGAAATGGTAAAATTAATTCAATAACTTTGTTGACTTCTACTTGTTTTAAATTTAAATTCCCAAAAAACTTTACATATTCTTAATGTTTTAATTTTTGGTACCTATTTTTATTAAGTATTTACGTATTTGATACCAAAGTAGTACAACTAATCAGCTTAATCTAAAAAAAAATAGTTGTCTAACAATATGTAGGTACTTATATAAATATATGATTGTATTTTCTAATAAATTCAAAATAAAAGATACCTTATCGAGTAATGTAGGTATAAACATTTTGTTTGAAGACCTAACATTCCTTAGACATACCTACATGGAGGCATAGATTATGATGTCTGCTGACCAAGGTTATCTCTTACTACCAGAAGAGCTGGGTGCTTGTTCGCTATCTTATTACTTAAAAAATACATATACACATATACATATTACGTATATACATATGAATACATAACGAAATGATTAACGAACCATAAATCTTAAAATATGCATTTCATGTTCTAATGCACAAAAGCATAGCAATGGTATATGAAGGAGGCATAAAATATTAACATAAAATTTAATGATTTTATAATCGAGTGCAAAAGTTGCGCATATTTTAAAGACACATCTGTAATAATTATTGAATTCAAATTTGTCATAAGAAATACTAATTTACTTGTATGTAAATTCATGTTTTTCAACTAAAACTATTTTAAACAAAGCTAGCATTAAATGCTGCTTGTGAACTAAATTCCTATATTCTCATATATACCTGATCATTTACTATATTCTAATTAGTAACTGTTTTAGGAGCTAATATCATATTATATAAATACTCGATTATTCTAAATCTATATCTTTAAATGAAATAAAGGAATAAACTGTGTAATTTACCTAAGACAGATTTTATTTATTTGAATAATAGTATACTTATACTTTTCCAGCTCCATTTAGGTATATCACAAATCACATGAAATATGACATGTTCAAACACGTTAATATGTGTAATAACAATATGTATCAGAATACCTAAAATATGTAGGCAGAGGTGCAAACTAATACCTATTCATCTGACGAAATCCGTTTTCAAAAATGTCGAGCACCAAAACTCACATATTTGAGTATTGTTTAACTTTTAATCTCATTAAACGACATTAAATAATAAAGTAAATACAGATTAATGAAAGTGATAACTTTGTGAAATGAACCTTAAATGAATGTAGCTTTAAATGAATGTAGATTAGGTACTCTATTTAAGTACCATCGAAACAGTTATTCTTGAATTATAACTTTTAGGTACACATAATAAACAAAACTGTAAAACTTAATGTTCTGATTTCTCATTTCTTGCAAGTGCACACAATTTTAATACGGAAATTACAAATTGCTATAAAGAAAATTAGCTACCAAGTTTCTACTGACAAACACATTTTCGTCGCGAAATCTCTCAAATGTATACATCAAAGTGCTTTATGCAGACGATGCTGTACTTTTGGGCTCTACACTAACTGAGCTGCAGAAACTGATCAGTTATGAAAGATGATTGAAAGAATGCGACGAAAGTTATGGAGTTTAAAAGAGACGTAGCCAGAACGAATGTTTTAGTTGATGATGTAGTGTTGGAGCAAGTGAATGAAATTGTATATTTTGGTTGCGCTTTTAGCAGGGAGGGAAGGTACAGCGCGGATGTAGAGAGGAAAGTGAGTGCAGGGAATAGTGAGAATAAAGCGTTGGGTAAGCTATTTCAAAGCCAGGTTTTGAGTCATAAACACGCTTTGCATAGTTCTGTGCTTATCCCAACGTTATTGTATGGAATCGAGAGTTAGATATGTCAGAAAAAGCATGAAAGTAGGATAAATGCGGTCGAAGTGAGAGCGATACGAAAAATCTGTGGTGTAACGCTCTCTAACCGCACTCGTAACAGTGAGAACCGAGAAAGAGTGGAATTGAAAGAAAATGTTGGTGTTGAAATGCGAAAAATGCGCTGATTAGGTCATGTGGAAAGAATGACAGATGAAAGATTGTCAAAGGAGATTTACAATGCGAATGTAGGTTCCCGGGAAGACCAAGGTTGACGTTACACGATCAGATCACTTATCCGAGGGTGGTGTCAAGAGTCTCCGAAACCGGCGTATTTGTATGAAAAGGGATATGAACGAGAAGGAAGCTAGACAGGTTTGTCAGGGTCGTGAGGTCTGGCACTCTATACTCTCTGCCTACCCTTTAAAGGACTTGGTGTGAAGATATGTAAAGTGGTTTGATAAATTCTAGATACTTACTTTATTGTCAGATGTTTTAACAAATTTATAAAAATCAAAATAAAATTATTTTTGTCCCTACTTTGTTATGAAATTTTTACAAATTAGAATTCATACATACTATCAAAATATATAAATACTATCTTGTTTATCAGTTATTTTAATATCTTGATCTCCTATATTTTTCCTGCTCCTGAATTCCATTCTAGGAAAGTCGGAACTTATTTGTAGATATTGTTATTCAAAAAAATGAAACAGCTAGGCCTACAGTACGATATCACTCTTTCTAGCAATTTTCAGAAACTATTCCCAACTAATTAAAAATCTCTTTTGTTTTTATGTTAGGCTACTCAAAGTTGGGTCAAAACAAATGTACGATTGCTTTTATACTTTTTACACATTTGCCTTCGCCTAAATTAAATGACTGAATTGGCACCGCGTAACAAATGCGCTCAAAAGAAATTGACAAAATCTGTGTACTCGTTAAAAAACTATAAATTCTATATTATTCAAGTTGTTTTGTAAGCGACTAATACAACTAACTGCATTGGTGCATAGTTATCATCTTTTTCCTTAGAAAATTTCTAATTGTTCTTTGTGTTTTTTTTTTAAAATTAGTAATACCTAAAATAGAATATAGAGCATATTCTTATGAGACATTTACAAATATTTTAGCTGTGGAAATGTGTTTATTTGGGATTACGTATATGCCTACGTCGTAGATGCCTACGCCTACGCCGATCGTAGCGCTTGTGTAGGTAATTTGGTCCAGTGACACTTCCGCTATTTTTTATCTCAATTATCCTTGATAAGGAGGAGTGAAGAACTTCGTAACGTGTAACTGTAATAAATACTAGTAAATATATTAATATTTAACTATGCAATGTATTTCCGTTATGTCTACAATTAATGTTTTCATGATTTAATAGATATTTGATTGAATTTAATGTTTGTCAACGGTTTGTGTTAGTAATCAGCTCTCGAGTTGAAATAATTGTTAATTGGTGTAAGTTATACGAGATGTTAAATAAATAGAAAATTATAAACACATTGTTGTTATTCGGATCATCTTTATTCGTTATACGAGCATTTGATTTTTTTTATGATATTGGATGGCAAACAAGCAGACGGATTTCCTGATGGTAAGAAATTATCTAGACACCAAAGATGGTAATGGTGCGTTGCTAACCTGAGGCCGGGATGTTAGGCCTGGAGCAAAAGTAAGTTTACCGGCTACCTTAACCTCCGAACCGGAACACGTAATGACATTGTGGCGGCAGGAATAGGTTAGGCGGTCGTACTAATCCAGGTGAGTCGCTGCGAAACTCTACTACCTAGTAGGAAGGCACGGTGTTAGTGACGGTAAGCCTATGCCCGCCTTTTACGAGGTGCCTGGCAGGAAGGCAGATGATCTATTCTGCAAAGGAGCCCGGACCAACACGGGGTAAAATGATGAATGGATACCGCCTAACGATGCGTTAGCATACCAAAACTAGTCGTTAACTGTTTATGTACCTGAGCAGTTGAAGATAAGATAAAAGAATCCATGGCTCCAGTGGGCCACCGATGATGGAGATGAGCGGGTTCGTATGGCTCGACAGTAAACACTGAGCAATAAGTTCACATAGCCAGGACCGCGATTCACGCCGAATCTACTAAACCGTTTGTAACAAAATTTTGGTGTAACGATGCTTAAATAGAGCAGGTAGGTATCTATATCTATAGTGATAATAATCTTCTTTATACTTATAATAAATCTGTAGAAGAGTGTAAATTCTGTACATTTTTATACAAGAGAAGGCAAACGAGCAAGTGGGTCACCTGATGGAAAGTGATCACCGCCGTCCACGGACATCCGCAACACCAAGGGTATCAAAGATGTGTTGCCGACCTTTAAAGAATGAGTACACTCTTTTCTTGGAGGTTCCTAAGTCATAATCTTTTGGGAATACGCCCTCGGTAACTGATTCCAAAAGGTGTTATGCGGGGTTACAAAAGTCTTCGGAATCGCAGTTGTAGATCGTCACGCAACAAGATGATGGGCATGATACTTTAACCTCTGACTCGATGTCCGAAGGTGGAAGTCAGCGGCTGTAATCAAAGAAAACAACTTCATAACAACATAGAAGATATTTAAAAATCGGCAGCAGAAGCATTCTTAGAATTTTTGTCCGTCTGTCTGTCGGTATCTCGACCGCGATTCACGTCGAATCTGCGGAACCGATTGTATCTAAATTTGGAAGGTAGGTACTTTATGTTCAGACGAAGGTTACAGAATACTTTTATCCCGCTCATAAAAGGGGTTCTTGCGGGAGAAAGGCAAAAGCAAAAATGTCAACTATGCTTTTATTCATTGGTTTTATTTATTAGTTCGATTCTATTATTATTTTCTTCTTTTGTGGTACGTGCTTTATAGTTTGTGCTACGTGCTTTACAGATTGCCCAATAGATTTAGTTTCGAAATTACAGTCTACAAAACTCGGTATATTGTAACTAAACAGCTTGAAATCCGAACGCAGATAAACATTTTAATATACAGGTCATTTTACACATAAATATCTTCAGGCTGAGTCCTCCGGCAGAGTAAGGCAGAGAGTATAGTGTGCCAAACAAACGAAGTTTGCCGGGTTTAAAAAGCCGTTTTCATACATATTTCAAAACAGGTCTTCAAAAAGCCAAAAGTTAATTTAAACTTTTATATTGCCCTTCGAGAATGAAAATTTTAGGGGTCAAAACACAATTTCGCCGGTCGCCGATGCCGATTTTAACGGCGCGACACTAATTACTTATTTTAAGCAGAGTAATATCTTTTTAATAACAAATAAGCAATACGTTTCTCAACATGGTCCATGGTAGATACGTCTATGACTCCGCAGCGGCGCAACGGAAACTGACCGCAACGCGCTTTTGTAATTTTGCCCTAAAAGTTTTGTGTATTATTAAATAAATATAAATGTGGTGTCGTGAGACACCAGGTAGGAACGAAGTTCCTTCGGTTAATGTACAATCCACACAGTTCATGAGTATATACTATGCATTGGCGGAGTGGAGTGAGGGAGAAAGAGAAAGATATTATACGCTACTCGCTTGTGTATTTGACTGTCGCGTCTGCGCACATCCATCTCATTTAACGGGTTTACTCCACGGGTTTTTCTTACGGATCTTACTATCACATTTTTTTCAGTTCGGTCTCGCAGCAACTGTCGCGCCTGCGCACGTCTCATTTAACGGTTTTATTCCACGGTTTTTCTTACGGTTTTTACTATCACATTTTTTTCAGTTCGGTCGCGTAGCAAAATCACTATCTCCTCCAAGCCTGCTCAAGGAACTTCGTTCCAAAAAGTAACAAGGCAACAATGTTTGTCCAACAAGATATTATTCTTTGAGGTTATTTGATGAAAAGGTTATTTCCAGTTTTTAATTAACATTCAATGTTATAATAAATATTGTTTTCGGCATCTAGTCATTCTCAGCAGCGACTCACCATGGACAGTTACTTTACTCTTTGCGACTCACTAAATTTAATTTAAAATAGGTAGTTTCTAGGTTACAAACAAAAACAAAAATAGCCTTTTTGCTTCCTCCTTAGTTAGTCAATAAATTTAGTATTTTTATTTGCTAAAATAGGTACAACACATTGATCGAATGAATATTATGTAGACCAATAATAGCTATTCACTATTTTTATACTTGTCGTGTGAACTATTCTGCAATTGATGCTTTAATCTGACATTTGGTTTTCCTAAGAATGGAAAAAGACCTCTGCCGTTACGCTTCTAACTGTTAAGGCCGCACTAAGAGAGCAAATTAGGCCGCTATTTTTTGTTTAGGATAATGTTTCAAATTCTTATTTTTTTACTTAATCAAAAACCTATACTATCTAAAGCCGATAGCCACCGGTAATTACTACGACTGGGGTATTGGTAATTAGTAGTTAGTTACTTATGTAATTAGTGTAGCATACATATTATCACACCAAGACTCTAGGAATAGACAGAAAGTTTTGAGTGCCAAATGTCACTATCCTTACCTATAGCTTTTATTACACTTTTCAAACAAACGCGCATTCAAACCCACCGGTTGCAGAGACCCTTGACACCACCTTCGGATTATATCCAAGCAATTTGATTGTAAAATATCAGCCCAGGCCTTCCTGAGTAGGTACCTACATACATCCACATTCACATAGTCCACACTTCAAAAAAATTCAAGCTACGTGCATGTAATCAAAAATTTTCCAGATAGGTTACCTTCTGAATCGTAACACGTCACCGACAAGCAGTGACGTTATGGCGACAGGAATAGGTGAGGCGGTGGCACCAATCGGGACGAGTCGCTGCGAAACTACCACCTAGTCAGATATCATATCACGGTGTTAGTGACGGTAAGCCTATACTCTCCTTTAACGTGCTTCCTTTCCTTTCAGGAATGCAGATGTTCTATTCTGCAGAAAAGCCCGAACCAATAAGCTACACCTTTGATATTCCTCCTTGTGTATCTTTTCTCACTCTACAAGTTAGTTATTTATTTATCGTTATCCTTTGTACCGAACGTCAACTCTCACCTGAAAGGGTGGACTTCACTAACACATTTCTTGTTCGCCACTCTCCGTCTCCAAGGACTTCCTTCTCTTATACCACTTGCGCGCCTATTCAGCAAACATTCTGTAGTTTTCCGGTGACACCACCAGTTCCAGGAAGTGGAGTGGACCAGGCCCACCACCTCTGTACGCAAACCATCCAACATTTCTTTCCTTATATCTGCGTACAATGGACATTCCCATAGTACTTGATCTCTGTATTCGTCAATGCCAGCGTCGCAGAAGAATGACCCCGTATTTATGAAACTAGGGCTAAGCCCTAAAAAGCGCATTACGCAACGGGTAAATGGGCTCCCTATAAAACCGTATTTTGGTCGCGCGGGATTTAGTAAAAGGCTGAAGTGTGATTAGGAAATCCGTCCAAACAGCAGCTCACCTGTCATAGTGTGGCTGGGTGTAGCAAAGAACAGACGAACTGAGATCGTTTTTGTAAATGGATACACGAACGCTAAAAATAACTTCGAAGATATTCTCATCTCCAATCCTTATCTCCATATACTTTCATTGTAAAGTTTACGGGTACTTACATTGTAAAGTATACGGATCGAGTATTTTCGCTCCGCAACATCGTAGAGAAGTATCTGGCTGTGGGCCACAAGGCTTTTTGTAGTTTCGTAAACCTCATAAAAGCGTTTGATAGGGTTTCACGCAAAAATCTTTAAAGCATTTTGCCAGATTATAGGATAGACGGGTACCTACCACGTACCTTAGATATAGTAATATCTGAACTTTTTGAACTGACTTCTTGAACTGCCTGCTTTACAGTCCGAGCTGCAAACCCTGGTCATAGTTATGGAAAGTGATTGTAAAAAATTGGAGATGAAAACCAAAGTAAAGGTTGAAAAAGGTTGAAAGAGAGTCAGACAGAACGGATGTAAGAGTTTTAGCTGTTGACAAAAAAAATGGATGACATTGTACATCCTGGTTGTGCTTTTAGCAGGGGTTGATTACCATCCACCGCTGATATAGAAAGAGCTTGTGCTCTTCGTGTAAATGGAGCGCTGGGTAAGCTATTTCAAAGCGAGATTTTGAGTCAAAGTGCTAGACTCGCTTTGCAGAATTCTGTGTTGATCCTAACGTTGTTGTATGGAAGCGAGAATTGGGTACCCATGTCAGAAGAAGCATAAGAGTAGGATAAATGCGATCGAAATGAGGGCGCTACGGAAAATCTGTAGTGTTACCCTCGCTGACCGCATTCGCGACAGTGAAATCCGAGAAAGAGTGGAATCGAAACAGTTTTGGTGTTAAAATGAGAAAGGGCATGCTCCGCTGGTTCGGACATGTAGAATGACAGATGAAAGATTGACAAAGCATAATATATACAATGCGAATGTGGATAGGTACCCGGGTAGACCTAGCAACCTAATTTCACGATCAAATCGCTCGGGTGTTATCCGAAGGTGGTGTCAGGAGTCTCCGAAACCGGTGTTTGTATTAAAAGGGTAATGAATATTGGGGAAGCTAGGCAGATCTGCCAGGATCGTCAGGTTGGGCACACGATACTCTCTGCCTACCCCGTAAGACTTGGTGTGAAGATATGTATGTATTATGAGCACGCCTTTTAACAGATTATTATGCAGTTCTTTATAAACTTACATCCTACTACATATTATTAAAAATAATAATCACTATTACCAACGTGAAATTACTCATGTGAAAATTTATGAGATTGGCTTCTGTATCTGTCATTATTTTGTGCTATTACGAACTTTGCTTACATTCTTAAAAAAAGTCTATAATTATCAGGGGAAGATTTATAAATTCAGATTATTCAGCCCATTTCGTAAGGAAGGTTATGGTAATCGCCCAGTTTTGTAGGTACCAATAAGTCATGCCGCCATATGTATAACATGAGCACTTGCCGTTGACATGTTCTGGTTCGAAAGATAAGGTAGCCGGTACGTTTACTTTTGCTCGAGGTCCAACACCCCTGCCAGGCCAGGTTGGCAGCATATCATTACCACCTCTGGTGTCTCTAGGCAGCGGGTTAATCAGTATGGACTACGTGTTAGAGAAAGTGGTTAAAAATATTTTACCTACAAAGACCAGGGAAGTGCTTTGCTTATCTTCAGATGAGATAGCCTCTTGTGCATAATATAAATTTACCCGATTATACATTACCATAGTAAACAGAGATTCCCGGTGTTGCGTTGGGGCGGGCTCGTTTGCAGAATAGATCATCTGTCTTTCTACCAGGCAGCTCGTAGAAGGCAAGCATAGGCTTACCATCACTAACACCGTGACATCTGACTAGGTGGTAGTTTCGCAGCGGCTCGCCTGGACTGGTACCACCGCCTTCCCTATTCCTGTCGCCATAACGTCAGTGCTTGCCGTTGACCTGCTTACCATCAGGAAATCCGTCTGCTTATTTGCCTTCCAATATTATAAAAAAAATCAACTTTCCGACCCTTAGATGCTTGTCAATGGAGGTATCAGCAATCTGCAGCTAACTTTCCGTCCACTGTTACGTAAGATATATCTCATGATGATTCATTAAAAGATTATCCAAATTTCGGATCAGATGTGTCAAATTATCTTTATTAATAAAAATAAAATAAACAAACGATGTTTATATCATATATTAATTTAGAGTTAAGTGCATTAATTATGAACATACTCAGTTGGAGACAAAAAACAACACTTGTCTGAACTTTACAAAGAAATTTAAACCTTAAACTGAGGAATATTGAGATCCATATTATCACAAGACGAATTAGAAAAGAAAATGGTCGATATTCCAGTCACTGTTGGTTTTATGAACGGTTTTTTTGTCCCCACTTGAATCTCCCACGCAACCATTCATTTCACATTTATTTATATTTGAAGTTTCACAGCTACAAAGGAGAACTGTACGGCCATGATTAATAAGAAATTGAATAGCTAATTACTAACAAACTTACAAAAAATTTAAAAATAAGCTCAGAAAAATATATTTATTTTTTCCTTATAAACACTGATCCTTTAGCACGATAACGGATAAGTAATTTGCACGCTGTTTGCACTCATGTGAAAATGAGGAAAACTTCGGTTTCGAGTAAATCTGGACTGAACTCGTAATATCAAGTCTAGACCGAAAGGATTCTTTCATATCATAAATTTGTTTTAAAGCAACACTGTTTTATGTGTTCACAAAAAAGCAACATACGTGTCTCCCATGTAACAGTGAAACCTGCTTTACATATAATCGCAAAAATGGGACAAAACATCGTGGTACAAGTATTAAAGTTGTCTTTACATAAACAATTACATGTCCTCGTTCCTTAATCAAAATTCAATATTAATAATCATTACATATATGATTAAATTGAACTTAAAAATAAATACCGCTTTTTTATTTAAACTCCCCATCACATATGGCTCAAAAAACATTGATAAATAATAAAAAAATCTAAGTGTTCCTTTAAAATCCATAAGGTACTCTTTTATGCCAACACTATAACTGCATGTATGTTAAGGCAAAATTTCTATTTAACATGACTGCCTTAAAGTTAGATATTGATATTTATAAATGCTAATAAATTGACAGTTAAACGCATCAGTCAAACGAAATTTGTCAAATGAGTACACACCACATTACTCATTAAAACGCATACATGTGTGTACGTTCTTTCCCCGCTCGAGCTTTAACATGTGGCAATAATATCCTAAATATTAAATAATTTAACAAATTCAAGAGATGCCCAAATTGCTCTAAGATCATTGTTTGATCTCGACTTTGAATATCAATTGCTCACATAAAGACAACATAAGATTATGGAAGCATATTGTTATTGATATAAAAATATAACAAGGTATTGAGGGTAGGCAGAGTACTCGCACCACGACGCTCCGTCCTCACAGGCAAACGTATTGTGTGTTCTTAAAAAAATAACAGTTAAATTGAACACTGTCTCATATTTACAAATTTTATTCTTGGAGTACTTAAAATATAAGATACATATATATGTACCATTTCTTTTGGAACGCTCTATACGACAAAGTATTGTAATGAGTTGTATTTAGTAAAAAAAAAATGTTACGTCGTACAGAACGTTTCAAAAGATCGGATTTAGATTTTCTTCTAGCCTAAATTTTCTTTTTTTTACATTTTACATTTCAATATAGAAACCTATATTAGTATTCAGTAATTAAACAATGCTTCCGCCAATATTCTCACGTCGAGATAAAGAAAACATCTGGTTTTAGACCGTCTAGGTTTACGCTAAGCCTCTCGATGTCACTTAGACAAATAGTCAAATTAAGATATTCTGCAAGTGACTACTCAAATCATTAATTTACACATTAGGGTATAACTATTAGGATATTACTAGGTTTAATTTAGTTTAATTAAGGACTAACTAATAAAACTAAGACCACAAACTGAGAGACGCCAAATTTGAACTAATATTAGGTTTTTTCAAACAAATTTTAAAAACAAAATTATGTTAAAACTGCAAAAATTAAATCAGTCAAAATTCATTAATTTTAAACTTGCAAAAAATAAGACTGCATAATTTGCAATTAAAAAATTTCTTGTGTCATAGTTAAAATGCGATTTAATTGTCGCTTTTTACGAGACAATAAATTGTAATTAATAATTATTTCAAGGTTTTTAAATATTATATATTTAAGTTATCTGGATTAAATACCTCTCAACTCTTTACTTCAGTAGTTTTTATCTAGATTCATTTGTTGATTTTTATATTACAATAAATAACTTCCACAGCTTGCACTCGTTATGGGTTTTTAATATAGTAGATGTGGTTATTTAGCCTCTCTCAGTTCGTTTTTACATCAAACTAAGTAAATATGAGAGCAATAAGGACTTTACAAGCCAGCAAATCCCACAGACAAGAAATTTTACACAGGATTCTTTATAATTCAAATGAGACGACGGTGTCAACCAAAACTATTTTACTAATATGCAAGCATAACGGGTGCTGTAATATGAAAGTGCAAAGTGAAAGAAATTAGTTTATTAACCAATATCACCTATTTCAATCGGTGGCATTGCAAATTTAAAATGCCTCTACTGTGTTAGTAACACAGAAGTGTTTACTGACAGAGTATTTTTTACTCCCTCGTACACTTTAAAGTGAGATCGTTTTGTAATCTTAAAGAGTGAAAGAGATAGTCAATAAACTACTTTCTTTGATTCGTCTCAGCTTCGTACACAAGTAAGAAAAAAGTCAATATTTCGGACATACGATGATAATAAGATATAATCATCACCTACCATACCATCCAATTCCACAAATGATACTAGATGGTACCATCACTTCTATTATTACCAATTATTAATTTTTATTTCATAAGAAAACTGAAAACAAAAGAAAATAAATAATTTTAATCAATACAATTAACATGTCACATTTGAAACTTTAAAAAAAATTAAATGACATTTTAACTGACCAAATGTCAATTCAAAGGTGAAAAATAAATCTTATTGTAAATTTAAATTGTTTAACAACCTACGCGTCTATACTGGCGGTGTCTGATTACTCCATAGCTAATCCTCTTGTGACATATTAGTATAATTAGTTTTGAGTTCAAAGACGCAAAAGTATTGAAATCTGTTTTACAGCAGAACTCATGGAAACAGCAAATAGTACTACGGTTAACCCGTTTGCATTTTTTAGTATTAGATTATCAAACGGATTTGTTAAAAAAAAACGCGCCTATAAGTGACTATAGTCACCTAGAGTGGCAGGTACGTTTGTCGACCTTCCTACTGGACGACGAGACTAGCATAAGTTTACCGCCTATTCCTAAAACCGGAGCATGACAATACGAAACATACAAAAAATACAAAAAGACCATTAACATCACAATCATGGGCTTATACTTATATCACCAAGTCCGAAAACACCAACGTTTTCCTTAATTGTGTAAAACTCCCTCAGTATGTCCAACATTACAGTGTCTTCACACTGTCAACCAAAACTGACCGTCGTTCTAATACTATGCTGATATCAACTTAAGACTTTTGTATCAAAATGTTCATTATCCACGAAGAGTCTATAAGGCTGGTAGGGATGCCCATTACAAGGCCCCAGTACGACCACTTCGAAGTCATCTCGAATAGGTAGCGGGTTCGAGTCGCGACACAGGCATCGCAAAAACCTTTGACAAAGGTAATGCTAATGTAATAAACGCAAACACCAGTCATCGGTGAATTTTATTACAAATGAGATAGCAATGTTACTGTATGTTAAAAAAAGAAAAGTGTGTCAAGTGTTCACTTTACAATTTTCAAAATGCAAGTATCTTAGTCTAGCACTTTGGTCGAAGATATAAACTCGAATATTGAGTATATCTGGTATCATACATTAAGTATAGTAATAGACACACTATACCTAAATTTAATAAATACTTGAGAACTTTTTTTAAAGGAACAAATATTCAAGTTAGATCAGTTATAACTAGAAAATTTGTATGTAAAAGCAAGTATTTATTAATTATATCTCATGAAGTGTGTTGTAAGTAATTGTTACGCAGCAATAATTTGTCTCTCTGACTGACCATAGATAAAAAAGATACGTCTTTGAAAATGCGTCTTGCAAGTGCATCACACGCAATTTATCTTCTTAATTTTTAAATCTTTTATATAGCTTTTTCCTTGCTATTTCTTGTAAAATATTATATTTGACATCAGTTCAGAAATAGCATTGTTTTATTTACACATCCAAAAAATACATTTTTTTAACATTTCACATAACATTCAGTGCACATTCAATGGAAAAATTAAAAATGTCATTCGTACAATTAAAAATCTACGAAAATAGTATATTGTTCCAAAGTTTCAGTTTCTATTTATTATTTTCCATGTTATATTTGTTGGAACACGAATCGCTACCTTAAACTTCGAAGTGCAGTGTACCAGATACGCCTCAACACACGGATCACACTTGACGCTCGGCGCACACACGCGCACACTCACACGCACATTCACACACACAACGTTATCGCGTTCGCTTTTTCGTCGGACCACCCGTGGCTGCCGAACGTCGTAATCTCTTTCACTGAAAAAAGAAAAAAATCATTTACAAAAAATATATTATAATCACCACAAAATAAATACAATTTAAAAATAAATTAAACTAATTTACTGGTAAATACATACTTATGTAATATTATTCACATGTTTTTACTTAGTAGTGAAAAAAAGTTGAGTGCATTTAATGAAAAATAACGACAAGAACCTAAATAAAGTAACTCTATAGTAGATAAGGTATGTAAGATATACACTAAAAATGATTTTAATGTTGTGGATAAAATAGTGCTACCTATTGATCAATAATACTATGGGCTAATCACAAAATCTGATAAACGATTTCTGCGATCAATTATTTTTTTCAAATGCAAAAATGTGACGTCGATACAACGTTATCAAATAATAAATGAAAAACAAAACGCTTTTGCTTGAATCTAGTATACCTTCGTTCGTCCTGGACCGATTTTAATGAAACGCGGCTTAGATATTAATTGGGACCCCCTAACCTTCAATTACTCAAAAAACATGAACAGAAATGACTAAGCAGTTTTTGTGACGCGCTGACAAACTGAATACTTTGTTACAAATATTTAAACAAGAATGTCTTCAATTTAAATAAAAATGTATTTTACAATTTTATAACATGTAATAATAAAAATCTCATAAATATTTTTTTGAGTACAATCAAACTTTCAATAGTTAATCTAAAACAATATCTGAGATTATTTATTGTTTCTGTTCGAAACGCCACAAAATCGCTCATCAGACTGATCTAAATAATAAATAATAAAAAATACGCATCTTAATTTTCATCCCTTTCGACCCAGACAAAGACAAAAGTAAGGTAATATTTATTTTAATAATTTTATAAAAAAAATTACAACATAACAACTAAAATTGTATTGCTTTTATATGTCAAGTTTAGGGAGAGAACACCTAAGTTTTTTAATACATTTAAGTAATATTTTCGTAACAAAATAAGCTTGTACTGAAAAACTAAGTCGGTATATTAGTAGAGACAGTCTAGTTTAAAACAGATAATTGCTGCACCCGGCGCGAATGTTACGTTCACAATTTCTGTCGATTTTTCAGACGGTAATTTTACGAAATTGTTTAATGTAAAGAGCAATTATATTGTGCACGATATACTTAGATGACTTTAGTATTCAATCATTTAAACACAGTTACAATTACTTTATTTTACGTGTAACTTTTTTTAAAACGTAACATGGGTTACATTAAAAAAACTAATGCAGTGTAGTAGTATGTCATAGGAATTTATTCTAAGAAGATAGACATACATCATCACGGACTTTTTTGTTAAGATTAAAAGGGGAACATTGTTTGTTGTACCTCTCACTCTAACCGCCTTATTAATAAACACGGAGTAAAGTTCGCCAAGGTTCAACCTGGTATTATAGTCTTTATTACAATGGGATACAGACTATAATATCAACTTAATTTTACTCCTTCGTTAGTCCATGTTTATAAATAAGACGGTACGGGTTTAGGCAGCGTTTTAGGTATAAGCTTAGAACGGTCATAAATTTTACTGACACGTTGAAGAAACATTGACATATTTTAACAGATTTACGCAAAACATTAACTATACATCTAAACCTTCCTCGGTAATCATTTTACCTATCGTCAAAAACGAACTTTTTATTAACATGTACTGATGTATCAACGACTCACATTTATGATGCTAATTATTGATTGTTTACATTTAAAGCGCTGTCTTATGTATGGAATCTATTGACCAACACAATGAACGCGTAATTGACGAAAATGGGTTTATGTTCAGAGGGGTTTAGTTTTAAACTAGCCAATCTCTATAATGCTAAATTATCGATAAATTAGTATTAATACAAAAATTCATTTCTCGAATTAGAAGGAGAATGATGCCTATTCTGTTTTGTAGCACTTGTTTTGGTTTATTATCTTCTCATCGTTAAAAGAAATGCCAAAAACAAAGATGGCGCTTACTCAATACTGACAAATCAGTTTACACCTCGAAATATGTCAATAATAATTAAAGTCGTGCACTATCTCCATAGAAATAGGAATATATAAAGAAGTGCAACAATGTTCTATAGCAAATTTAGTTGTATAAATACCGTTGGGATCGACATATAACTTAACAACATCTCTGTCTCTTTTAACAAATGTTTATATTACGTACGCCGAAAGAGATAACGACATTTTTGTCTAGGCTCATTTTGACGTCAATTTAAAGTGACGTCATGACAGTTCTCGTGTTTGCCAGGAATCCATATTTAGTGTTAAATTTTTATAGTGATGTTCTATTACAATTGTCGATATTTTATTTTACGTTCCCAGAAAATAATATTTGAACAAGATAAGAATGTATACCATTGCCACTGAAAATATCAATGACAGTCTAGCTTAATAAGAATTCTTTCAAGTGCTCACTTAAAAGTAAAGAAAGTGGTTTGAATTTAATCTGATCATTTTTTTTGTAATTATAATGAATCTTGTAATAAATATAAGAGTTAACTTATATAAAGGATAATAAACATATTTGCACGCCACAGTGTAAAAAAACGTGCTCGCGAAAAGTAAACAAATATTCTTTCTTTCGTTTAATTACATTTCCCTATTTAGGTATAAGCCAATTGAATAACTTTGAATAAGCACAAAGTAAGGTGATAGTTGCGATTTTTTTCGGTAGGTAAATAATAATTCTTATCAATTTGCCTAAACTTAACTTTCAATCGTCACTAATAGATCATGTACCGATATTGGTACTCTACTTTTTCTGGACAGCCTTATAATGTCAAAATGGCAGCCATATTTAGTAGTCGGCGGCAGGCTTTTTTCGTAGGTATTTCATGTCCATCAACTTAGAGGTCAATGACTATCTCTCACAGATTTCATTTAATTGAACGAAGATAACAACAACTAAAAAAAAGTTTTAGATTGTGAAGCAGAATAGGCACCAGTTTTTGACTGAGGGCGACTTGTATAATGCTAAACATATTTAAACTAAACGCATTTATAGTTGTCTTAGTTGGCACAGTTTATACTATAATTTTACTAAACGCGTTAAGCGTATTTTATTACTAGTTCATACGATACGTTTGACAAGAGTTTTTTGAACTGAAAACTTCTTTGGTGGCGTTACGCACTTTTTTGGAATGGGTAAAAACTTCAAAACACGCGCCAGATCGTAAGACGGCCCAGGGCGCTTGCACGAATGTTTGTGTTGTCATGTTTGTGTACGATAGCGCAATAAATGAATATTGTATTCTACCACATAAATGATAGTACTTTCATACTGATAATTAAAGCAATTCGTGCAAAATTATTCCCTAACATAAGATTTTAAAATAAAAATATCGACAAATAAAATAAAGAGTTCGTGAGGATCCCGTATAAATAATTAAAAATATTCCCAAACAATTCCAAAATATCAAAAATGTTTTTAAATTTTTTAATTAACTTGCAATGTATGTTAGTTCGAATGGAATCTTTACTCAATTTTAAAGCAGATATTCAACTGATTGTGCTGAAATTTTGTATATACGTGTAGTTTGGATGACAATACTAGATAAAATACGTGACGTCATTCCAAATCTAATACGGCGCATCATCCAAGATGGTGAAACAGTTATTTTTTAATGCAATTCTATAATATGGGTATCAAATGAAAGGGCTCGTTGAGAGCAACTCAAAAAAAAATGTGTCGTCATTCAAAATTCAATATGGTGGACCATCCAAGATAGCAGAATAGTTACTTTAATGCTCTTCTACAATATGGGTATCAAATGAAAGGACTCGTTGAGAGCAACTCGAAAAACAGTGTGACGTTAAAAATGTTAACGTGAAATTTTGATGTTGTGTTAGATCAAAAAGGTTACAAGTAGCATGATTTCAATTATCAAATATTTAAATTAGTTTAAGGAACGTTTTGAAAGCCGCCCTTAGTAAGAAATTATTTAAACGTGGACTAAAATATTCACATTGTAAGTAAATAACATCACTAAACAGAATTTATAGTTACAATGATTTACAAGCTTATCTGTCCAGTGAACCAGAACCACTAAACGTCGTTGATGTGACGATTAGTATTTCTGGTTGAAAATGTTACCTATAAAATAACTATAACAATAAAGTAATAAGCAATTGAAGCTGTAAGAATTTCAGTTTCGGTGATCACACTTCAGAAACTGACAGCTGAATGGAGGTTTAGGTCCAATTTTGACCACTGAACAGATAACTTGGCAGCACTATACCATTTTAAAATAACCTATAGAAAAATATAAATTTTAAAAACATTTATGTGAAGTGAAGAATTTATAAAACATATTTCAAAGGGGGGAAACGTTTATACTCAAAATCGCATCAGGCCCCCTTTTAAGAATTTTCAATAACGCATCAAGAACTCGACAATATTATTAACTGTAACCATAATGTACTGGAATATTATATATTATAGTCAGTGTCTATTAAGATGAACTTTTATTCTGGATACTTATGACTGCATTTTTTACAACGTACATGCTTTTTATAGGTATCCTGGTTATTTATATACCCAAAGGGCAAGTCTCTAAGAAAACCCTACCTACCTTTTAATTCAGGGGACGAAATGGTGTCCGTCACACATATCTGACTGTGACGCTACTACTTGCCCCTATGCATAATTGATTGCAAGATCATATTTTACCTTTTAATTCTGAAAACACTGAAAGAAAATTTATAGAAGAAGGTATTACTTTGCGGAAATCTATGAATAAATCCAAATAAAATTATTTAGTTTACAATTTTCCTTCAAAAATGTATACGTATTATGGCGTGACAAAACAGGCAAAATAGTGCGCTGTGAATGAATTGGACTTACCGGAAGTCAAAAACCCTCAAATATATCTAGCTCCATACAACACACCACTAAATTGTTCATTAGCGTAACCGAAGCGAAACGTAGATTGGGTTTTTAGTAGTGTGTGTATGGTAAATAAAACAGTACAAGTAATAAAACAGTTTAGTGGTGTGTGTTGTGTGGAGCCGGAATGAATTGGACTTACATAGCGCACTATTGTGCCTGTTTTGTCACGCCATAATACGTATACATTTTTGAAGGAAAATTGTAAACTAAATAATTTTATTTGGATTTAACGCTGAAATAATTTTTACATAAGGGTAATTATTATTAATTCGTTTTTTTATACAATAAGGCAGCGAATAAGCACACGGCTCTCGTAATAATAAGAATTAACTGTGGCCTATAGAGATCATGTATATTTAAATTTATTTTTTTAATGCCATTTTAATGCCAATTTTTATCAAAAACAAATTCAACTTTGTTATTAATTACTTTTGTATACTCGTTTTTTTTTGTACATGTCAAATTACTAAATGCATTTTAGTGAAACTCGACATAATTTCAGTTAAAGGAAAAATAGAAACTCAACACTTTTCATTTCGAATTTTAAACAGAGTTGATTTGGGAGTGAGTGGCACTTAAAAGATATGGTGAGTAAATAAAGGGGGCCAAACTTCCTGTTTTACAAAATAAATAGCCTTATTTTTAGGTGCTTTCTGGACGTATATAATAGAAAATATAATTTATTAGGATAATGCCGTTTTCTTCTTGAGCTGACTGACTGACGTGTGTCCTTTGACGGTCTGTTTGTTAGCGGCCGACTCATTATTTGATTTCACCTAAAAGGAATGGACGGATGAGGATATTGAAGGAAAGTTTTAAAAGAACTGCAAATACAATTTTATTGTTGTAAATGGTTTTTCGTACCTCGTTGTTGGGCGGCGGCTGCGGTGGCTGGATGGCGGCGCGGCGCTGCACGGAGGGCGAGCGCCGGTCGGCGGGGGCCGCGCCCGCCTCCATGCCCTGCTGCTTGCGCTGCCGCAGGATCGTCCAGTCGAACGTGTAGTCGTACTGGTAGTTCATCGTGCGGAACAGGATGCGGAACAACTGCAACCGCCACCACACTCCGTTACACATGTACTATTGAACTATGCTCGTAACAACCCTATCGCCGTGTATTTCTCAACACAAACGCAACTAATACACTTACATGACAAATCAACAATATTTAGTTTCCCTTAACAACATTCAATTCCGAATATGTAAATTTTTGCAAAAAGAAATAACTAAACATAAACATTCGCTCGACAGCTAACACGATATACAGTCGTGGTCAACTAATTAGGGACATGCAAGATAGTGAAGAACAATAACCGGTTATGTACATACAAATATAAAACCCTATTGATTTCTCAGTAACTATTATT
>NJDC01002863.1:100002-111193 GCA_002245475.1 Calephelis virginiensis | reverse complement strand
CCCGATTCCCATAATCAAACTTTGAAACAAATTTGAATGATAAAAACTAAATGGATCAAATTTTCAATGCCCAATGTGAGGCAAATAGAAACCAATGTGCAACTTAATGGTAACAAGTTTGACCTTGTTGATTCCACAACGTTTTTAGGAAGCACAAGAGCCAAAAATCGCAATGGGGTCTGTCCACACGTTGAAAAGCTCACAATAAGACTGAGCTCAGTAACACATGCCATTAAAAAATGAGACAGTTAACTGATGTTGACACCGCTAGGGTTGTTTATTTTAGTTATTTTCCAATATGCCATATGGAATTCTACTCTGGGGAAGGGAGGGAGGGATTTACAAAAGAGGGTCATACATGCAATTTATAACTTAGGCCCAAGAGTTTCCCTAAGAGAAAAATTCAAAGAAATTAATATTCTAACTGTTACTTCCCTAAAATTTAAGAAGCAAGACAGGTTTGTCAGGATCGTGAGGTCTGGCACTCGATACTCTCTGCCTACCACGTAAGGGACTTGGCGTGAAGATATGTATGTATGTAAAATTTAATATATGTTCAAATGAATTTACATTCATTTAAAAGAACGTGTGATATACATAATGTAAATACGAGAAATAAAAACAATCTTGCTGTGCATGTGTCCTGTCTCCACAGAATTAGCAATTCTTTCATGGGCCAATGTATATGCTTGTACAACAAACTTCTTGATTTTGTAAAAGACCTGCCATTAAATAAATGTGTCAGAGTGAAATAAGAAAGGTTACTTTACTATTGCTGAATATCTATCGGATGAGTGCTTGGGATTAATTGCTCCTCGTACCAATCTCTTACTAGTAATAATGTGTAATGTAATACTAATAAATTTGTATAGAATAAGGAAAAAAAACAAGTCCGCTGAGTTTCTTGCCGGATCTTCTCAGTGTGTGGCCCCGTTCCAATCCAGTGGTAGTTTTTAGTTTTAATAGGCTCGTAGCTAGTGCCTCTTGTAAAGTGAATATGAACAAAAATATTTTCTATTCTATTCATTTCAACGATTCATAATCTGTTAGTATAACCATCGGTAGTAAGGCTAACAAAGCATTGCTCATAGTTACACAAAATATTTCGAGATAACAGTCAATAACGAACAACTGTAGTTAATAAGCTTTCGTAACCAAAACGATTCGTTTCTTGAATATGGGAAACGGGCATTAATGACGGTGTCACATTCCTTTCAGGAAGATAGGTACTAAGTGGACTTGCGCATTAGGCATAACACCACGAAACAACGACGCACCTAGAACATCTATAGTATCTTCTACTTTACAAACAAATAAAGAATAAGGTTGTCTGGCAGAGATCGCTCTGAAGCGATAAGACCGCCTTTGTGTACCTAAGTGGAAGAGTGTGTATTATTTTGTAAATATTGGTGCATATTCAAGTGTATTCATTCATTCAATGATAAAACAAGTGATATTGTTTTCGAGAGGAATTATTATAAGAAATTCTTCCATAAATATGAAAACAGCGTAACGGTCGTTCGGACAGACAAAGCCACAGCTAACTAGGAAGCATGTGTGCACAATACTCACCTTGCATAACACCTCCACTGGTGTCGACATCTTTTTCTCGCTGATTCTCTCGTACTTTTGTTTTTTCGTTATCGCCTTTAGTCCTTGCCAAGGCAATGAACCTCTGTGAAAATGGGAAATTTGTTTAAACAAATGAAAAAAAAATAGTTACTTACTTTGTTAAGTCTTTTGGAGTTGTTTATTTTTATATTTTATGAGCTTTTTTTGGAGAGATTTCAAAAATTACTTTATTCATACGATTCAGTTTAAAAATATCTAGTGTATAAACTATACATATTAACGTAACCTGCATTAAATTTCCTATGCACCTAACAACTATTAAAAAGTAACAAAAGTATGTTGGTAAATAGAATAAAACTTAATTAAAACTTGTTGTTAATATTTATTAAGTTGAATAAAATATATGAATGTAATTATATTTTTTTAATGTCAAAATATTTACTTAAACATTACAACATAGTAGAAAAGGTTGGTAGGTATAATTAAATATTTTGTATCGGCAGTTTCCTTTGCAAATATAATATTTATTTATATCTCTAAAAGTGAGCAATGTCAAGCAATTAATTTTTAACGGAAAAATCGGAGAAGTTGTAAAAACCATTTACACATAAGTCGCCCAAAAAAAATCTTTAACACGGTGATGTATATGAGTGAAGTAATATATACCCCTGCACATTGAAACTTTAGAGCGGACTAGAAGTTTGAGGCAATCTCTAACTTATACACTTACATCTTACTTAGTTACTTACTAACTTAGAGTCTAAAAATTACTCAAACTTCAGTTAGCAGTGCTACAATAACTAGTATGATATAAACAGACATTCAGTCCTTACATTCCTACAGTCATAACACGGGTATTCGCGCAGTTTCGTACTCCAGTTTCGGACGCTAGAGCCCCTGGGCTAACCACCCAAATACAAACTAAACAATTACAAACACAACATCACAAATTCAAGGTTTCGAAATGGTTACGAAAATTGAACTTGATGGTCTAAGATCCGAAGCTAGGTCGACCTACTTCAAGCTGATAATAGGATGAAACCGGTTTTATAGCAAATTTAATATATCACAAAATATATTAAAAAAGGGTTGCCCAAAAAATCCTGACCCGAATATTTTTAATTGTTTAAAAAAATGTTTTTAACATTTCGATTTTTTTTTCAGGCAACCCTATATAATATCAACTTAAATTGTTATAGAAATTGTAAAAATTGTAATGAAACTGCACATATTATGTTGATTATATAGGTATTTGTTTTCCTACTATCCGATCCCGCGAAAGTAACTAGCATTTTTACGTGGCAATCCAGATAAACCACAGGCAACCCAACTTCTGCAACTTCATCTTATTCCTACTTTAAGTCTAGATAAAATCTTAATATTGCACCAATTAAGAATAAAAAACATTTTAAAAAACAAAAAAAGTCTATATTTTTTTCAGGCAACCCTTTTTTAACATATTTTCTGACGTACTAAATTTGCTATAAAACCGGTTTCATCCTATTATCAGCTCGGTGTAGGTCGACCTAACTTCGGATCTTGGACTATGAATTACAGAAGATACTTCACGGAAATATCCCTAAAAACTAACATTCTAGTTTTTAAGTCATATCTCAATTGGAGAAATTACGCATCACTACATAGTATAAAACAAAGTCGCGTTCTCTGTCCCTATGTTCCTTTGTATGCTTGAATCTTTTAAACTACGCAACGGATTTTGATGCGTTTTTTTTAAATAGATATAGTGTTTAAAATGGAATGTTGATATGCATATTTTATAACCGTGCGAAGGCGGGGCGGGCTGCAAGTAACTTATAAATGCGTGATTAAGAAATGACTAAGAAAATGGTCCCTAGTGACGACATAAGCAACAAAATTATAGTTTCATTTACCTATAAATTTACTGTAGGTGCCTTACGGAAATCTTTAACAAACATTACCAGTAGGAATATCTGAATTTGAAAAACAACAATCAAATATGTACTTTGATCGTTGTTTTTCAAATTCAGATTGCATGAATTTCGTAGTAGAGACTGAGTCACAGTTCTGGAAAAGGATACATACTACACACGATTATTTTACGCCAAGTCAACGTATCGAGTGCCGAGTATGATCAAGTATGCCTCACTTTCCAAAATCTACAACCTTTAAGTTTTCCAACTTAACCATGAAAACCGCATCGATATCCATTATGTAATTTTGATTTAAAAACTTTAAAGATACGAGGTATGTAAAACGAGCGAAGGCAACAGAGATATATCAAAATTTTACTGGGTTTGAGTTACATGCCTATCTAGTTAGGCAGAAATTTATCTAGAATATTTTCCACAAAATTGTAGGTATGGAGTTCCTTTTAAAATCTAAGATATAATTTAACTACTTCTTGTATGTTTGATAGCACATCGTATTAAAATACTTTGGGCATTTTTTAATTTAAAAATATCCATCAGAAAAATGACCACACAATGTTATCTACAAATAAGTATAGAAAAATTAAGGAGGAAATATTTTCAAGTCACAAATTAACATTATCAGGTGGCAAATATTAAATATTAAACATAGATGTTTATAATATTTTTGTATTCATATACCTGGTATCAGTTGAGACATTTTTTATCTTTTCCTGGTGACCAGTATACAGTTTTCTCATTGGCTCTTAAAATATTGCGGGAAACTTGTCATTGGTTAACACATATTTATACTAAAATAAGTAAACACAAGCCAATCAGAATCATAGTAGTGTTGTCAGCTTTATTTATATGTCACTTACTATTCCAAAGGTAGTTAATTTCATACAATATTTTGTAATATCTGTAATCTCCAATATGACTCACATATTCCCCATTTTATAAATATAGAAAACTAGCTCTTGCCCGCGGCGTTGCCAGCATGATTAATGGTCCCACAGGAACATTGTTTTACCATGAAAACTATCCTATGTTTTAATCCAAGTTACCGTCTATGTGTGTGCCAAATTTCATGAAAATTTGTTCATCATACAAACTTCCGTATTTATAATTTTAATAGGATAATATGATTTATCAATTACAATTCCTCAAGTTAATATTTTTTATTCGTTTAAATACAACAGTAAAGAAATAGTGTGGCAAAGATTAAAGTTTCTCGTGCGGCGTGCCTACCTATGAGTCACACAGTCACGGCCATGCCGGCGAGCGGCAACACTCTGCGCCGTAGCCCGTACCGTTATCAATTTAAACTTGATTGGACATGCCTGCTCGCTATCCTCTAGCTCTACAAATCCAAATCAGCCTTCTGTGATTGTAAACTACCTAAATCGTATTATCCAGCGCTTTTGGTGAACATCACCTATACTTGGTTAAAGATATCACTCATCACCCATCATCATCAGTGACATCGGACTAGGTGGTAGAGTTTAGCAGCGACTCGCCCGGATTGGTACCACCGCCTTACCTATTCCTGTCGCCATAACGTCATGACGTGTTCCGGTTCGGAGGCTAAGGTAGCCGGTAAACTTACTTTTATTCGAGGCCTAACATCCCGGCCTCGGGTTGACAACGCAACATTACCACCTTTGGTGTCTCTAGGCGGCGTGTATTTCTTAACATCAGGAAATCCGTCTGCTTGTTTGCCTTCCAATATCAAAAAAAAAATCACCCGCTAGTGGAAAGGTATTTACTTTGCTGGATTATTGTCCTAGTACAGTCGTACAGACTTTTACATGAGAGGTCTGCAAACAAGCACACGCCTACCCTGATGGCAAGTAACAACCATGACACTATAGACGTTACAGGGGGTGTTGCTCTCCTGAGGACGAGATGAATGGCCCATTGTGCAAGTCTACTGGCTACCCTAACCTCCAGATATTATATTAATATTCCGGATATTACAGTGTAATTATGGCAGCAGGAATAGGTAAGGCGATGTAACCCTATACGGGAAAATAGCTGCACAGCAATCTACCAGTGGTTTCGTTGGTGATGACCTATATTTTAACCTGTGCTCACCTTTTAAAAGCTGCCTGGCATTGAATTTGTCTGAATCGGTTCCGTTAAGTTACCTATTCCTGACGCCATTATATAAGCAAGTATTTCAGTGTAGGTTTGTTAAGGAGGGTATTATTAGGCCCTACCAAGGTTTACTTACACAAAAAGCTTAAGACTAGCTACAGCTTGCACATACCTATCTACCAGCAACATCTTTGGTTTCTATAGGCGTCGGGTACTTCATAACTTCAGAAAATCCTGCGCTTGTACATGCGATAAAATTGAAAGTTTTATAATGACTTCAACGAGAAACTAAAGGATCTCTTCCTCTTGACTCCCATGCAAGAAGAGCAATACAAGTTTGACGTGTGCGAGGGCGTGTGTGTATGTCTGTGGCTTCATAACTTGAACAGATGGACCAATTTCGTTTGTGTTACATGAAAAGTGGATAAAACACAAATAAATACCCAGCTAATTATTGTAATGCTTAGCCGTAAAAGATGGTAGCCGCATAGGCAAAACTCTACCACAAGATTTATCGCCTTACCATAAAAAAAAAACTTGTCTGTACAATTAAACACTGTCAGCATGTTATTGGTTGAAAATCAAATTTTAGACAATGTTTAACAAAGCAAGAGTTCAACGAGTGTAATTTTTTTTTGTAGAAAGATGGTCATTTTCTTAACACTATATTAATGAAGCCTATGACGGAAATTATTAATATGGCTTATTTATGAGTTATGTTAAATATGCACTGACCTATTGAAATACATAAGTACGTAGCCGAGCGACTCCATGTCGTCCCGCCGCGACTGCTCGATGCCGAGGTGGGCATTGATAGACGCGTATCTGGCCGTACCTGCAACACAACCGTGACCTGGATTGCTATTTGCAACCAACTTCCAAATCATTTTAACGCAGTAAAACTGCAAAAAAGATTAATTTCAAATTTTTTCATCCAAGTGACAGAACTCAAGAAGCGATTTTTAATCGCACCCGCAGCGGTCGCGGTTCTGCGATTTATTTCAAAACTCACGAGATGGGTAATTCGGTCCCCCGCAGCCGCCGCGGTTGAAATTATCGCCCGCAAACTTGGCGGTTGATTATCGCGCGGCCGGCAATTGCGGTTAAAGAATCAGTACAACTAGTATACAATGTTAACCCGCCAAGCGACCCGCAGAGGCGGCGGCAGAAGATCGCCCCCCCGCACGGTTAACGGGCAGACGACCGCTGCCGCGGGAACCGCAAATTACCGCAGGCGCTGCGGGGAAAAATCGCGACGTGAAATGTGATCTTACTTTTTGCATATAAATCGACATTCTACGGGATCTGCATGCCCGTAACCGTCGCGAGCACTGGGTAAAAACCGCGCCGTGAGTTCTTAGTCTTACGGCCAACTTCCATAACGTATCGTTGACAGTTAGAGATAGGTTTACTAGGGTTTTGTTGTTAATGTGTTTAAAAAAACAGCAGTTGCCTTTTTACTGACCTCTAGTAGTACTATCTCATATCGCAGATATGTTGTTAAAATTGAACGCAAGCAAACAAAACCGTAGCAAGTACTATTATTATAACTTAAATCAAAGCTACGACATTAATTAATATAAAACGGGACAGGAAAGCACCTAGATTGAAACGAAAGAGAATACTAATTTTTATAACCCACTAAAAGTTTCAAGGTAACAAAAAATAACATTTTGGAAATCACTTTAAAAGGAAAAGCTTATTAATTCTTCTGGATGTTAAACATATATTTTATCCTATTAATCTCGTCGCGGGGTTTTGGTTTATTTGAGGATAGACATAACGAGGTGTTGGCATTCTCCAAATTTAATAAACATCCCAGGACTAATTACACAGATTGATCTAACCCCACAGTAAACTAATTATTATACCCTTTTTTGGATGTTAGTCAAAGAAAGAAGCCTAGTCGTCTCTGTGGTCTAGCGGTCCAGATGTTGGACTTGACTTCATGAGGTCCCGGCTCCGAATCCCGGGCCGGGCAACAAAAAGAAAATGTGGATTTTCCAATTTTCTAATAAAAAACAAATGTTGCTCGGGATTGGATTTGTGGCCGGTTGGCGATAGGCTTGCCACCTATCACATTGTGGGGCTTAGTGTCTTCGGCTATTCGTGGGTGCCCTGGTTGTGCCTTTGTCTACTATTTCGGAGATATGGGCGTGAAGATACTTACTTACTTTAGTCAAAAAAAGAAAGAAATATAATAATAGAAATACATAAGTTGCAGTATCAAGCTATATGCCGAGGTATGCTGCCCCCGTCGGTAAACAAACCCGAGCCTCGCGTTTAGTCAGAGGAGTTAGACGTATACGCTAGTCCCTCGGCCAACGAGACGGTAAAATATTCACATAGGTTCTAATAACACAATCTCAGTGTGAGGCCGCGATTCCAATCCGGTGGTAGTTTATAAAAATGTCGACGCGCACAAATGCCACTTGTATGGTTCAAGTGAATAAAGATTATTCTGATTCTGATTCTCAAAATTGTGATACTTTTTTAACTGTTTGGTTTTAATCTGGTAGAATAGAAAATATGATAATATTTAAAGTAAAATTTATGGCGATGTTTGCAAACATATTGGCGAGTCTGAATTTCATCACTAAACTCCCGTCTTATTAATAAGAGTAGACTAAAGTACTCCAAGGTTTAACCTGGTATTATGGTCTTTATTACAATGGTATAGACTATAATTTAATTTAGATTATAATTTTATTTTTAGACTACAATATCAACTTGACTACTACTTTAGTCTATGTTTATTAATAAGGCGCGTAAAGTTTAACCTTTTAACCGCCATGGTCTGAAAAATAAGAAAACATATTATAGCTCTCACCGTCACCGTCTTAAAATTAAGACTAATTCCTGAAAGTCAAATTGGTGATTATTAATCTATTCTGATACTGATAGTGAATAATGTATTAAACATTACCTAAACAAAAAAGTATTTTTTGAAATATATGTTTTACTTTCACACAAATTGAAAACGTATAAGAAAAATTTATTTTTATATTTAAACATTTTTTTTTAATTAAAGCCATTACTTTAAAAATTACCAGTTTAACTTTATGTATGTTGACACATTAATGCTTATCAGTGTCCAATTATAGAAATGGGACAATGTTTATTGTACTGTAAGACAGATATCAACAAAATGACATCTATTATAGATAATTTTTGTAAGCACTAATTGGTTTAGATTGTTTTTATATGATCGGCGGTGGGTGTCTTCAGCTAAAAATGCTTTCTCGGTTGAAAGGTTAACACTGTGCCATTTCGTACCACATGTAGAGAACAATTAACATTACCTGTGAGATTTTTATCCTCGCGGTACAAGATATGTTGCCTGGTGCGCAGGTCGCGGAACTTCTTGGCGAGTCCGAAGTCGATCATGTACAGTTTATTGCAGTGCCGCCCGATGCCCATCAGGAAGTTGTCGGGCTTGATATCACGGTGGATGAAGCACTTGCAGTGGATAAACTCTACTCGACCGAGCATTTGATCTGTTTAACAAAACATATAACTTATAATAACCCTGTTTCCTCACTCAGGCAGACAGGAGACGGTTAGGCAACAAGTCGCCTAAATCACGATATCGAGTGTCTATCTTTCTGCAGCATATTTTATATATATTTTCCCCATGTTAGTCCGGGCTCCTTTGTAGAATAGACCATCTGCCTTCCTTCCAGGCAGCTCATAAAAGGCGAGCATAAGCTTTCCATCACTAACACCGTGACGTCCTACTAGGTGGTAGAGTTTCGCAGCGACTTGCTAGGATTGGTACTATGGCCTACCTATTCCTGCCGCCATAACGTTCAATGCTTGCCGTTGACGTGTTCCGGTTCAGAGGGTAAGTTAGCTGGTAAACTTACTTTTGCTCGAGGCCTATCATCCCAGCCTCAGTTTGGCAACGCACCTTTACCACCTTTGGTGTCTCAAGGCGGTGTGAATTTCTTACCATTAGGAATTATGTCTGCTTGTTTGCCTTCCATGATCATTAAAAAAAAGCAATATTATGCCTCTGCAGTCGTGTTCTAATCGAAAGAACGGAGTATCGAATATCCTTGCCAATAATTTAAACATTCTATCTTCGGGGTTGGTATTGCACCACTCATGTCTTTCTAATGACCAGGAAATTGGTCAGCTTCTTTCACTTCCAAAATCTTAGGCAACCGTGAAGACTGATTTCCTAATTAGAAGAACATAGCAGGAAATCACAGATTCGCACGACTGGACAAACTTTTATATTAATATACGTTTTTTTTTTTGGTATGACTATTTTGTTGCTAATCTCGCGATTTTTTGCAACTTCACCGAGCTTTGTGGGCCGAGCAGAGTGCTCAGACCGAGACCTCATTATTTAAATGGATTGAATAAACATAATGAACAAAAACTTTATTATTATTATTTTTAGTTATTCTCTGTTTTTTACGTTTGTTTGTATTGAAACAGTTTGTAATTATGTTAATTTTCAATTAATTTGTTTTTTTTATTTATTTATTGGACATACTTTTTATTATTACTTAAAATTTCGTTTGACATTCTGTATCTGTTATAAGTATCATTTTGTATTTTCCATTGACGTTGAAATTTAAATTTATCATTTTACAATTGCGTAATAATTATTTTTATATTTGATAATATTTAATAGTATTTTGAACTGTAACTATTGTAAAATAATAAGTTTTGAGACTTTCAAAAATGTACAAGTGTACTTACTTTGAATAAAAATATATTCTATTCTATTCTAATCACTAAATATATTAAAATCCGCTTCAAAATTTGGGACAGCTAGCGGAAAGCGACTTTTGTTTTATACTGTGTAGAGTGATACACGTTCCCCGTACACACCAAAGGTGGGTAATTGCGGGTTGCAAACATTACGCTGAAGTATATCTTACGTAAGAACCTTACGCCAGCCTACCGTTGGTAACAAGCGATGAAGCACTGAATGTGGTGGTAACTGGTAGTAAAGGCAATGTTACCTATCCGAGCAAGTCGCCACAAAACTCCAGTCTGGCCGTGTGCATGATGTCAGTGACCAAAGCTCACATTTTACACAAGCTACTTTGTAGAATACAAGCCACATTCTTCTGAATTCTGAAGTATGCTTGGACTATGAAGTAAAAGTGCAAGTGAAACATTAGACGGTAGGTCGTAGAGCAATCAATTAGAGCAGAGCTTAAAAATGACAAACTATGCTGTCGACGAATTCCTTATAGGCATCTCTGTAGTCACTTATGTGACCTATGTGCACAGAGGTAAAACTACTAAGTATATCATTACATTGTATTAAACAAAGTAGCTTCCTCTGTCCCTTTCTATGCTTAAATCTTTAAAACTACGCAACGGATTTTGATGCCTTTTTTTTTTTAATAGATATAGTGACTGAAGAGGATGTAGGTTTATATGTTTATTTCATAGCCGTGCGAAGCCGGGGCAGGCCGCTAGTATATTATAAACAAAAAAAAATTATCTTCACGCCCATATCCCCAAAGACTTAGGCAGAGGTACAACCAAGGCACCCACGACTAGCCGAAGCACTAAGTCCCACAATTTGATAGGTGGCAAGCCTATCGCCAACCGGGCACATTTCCAATCCCGACCAACATTTTTTTTTATTAGAAAATTGGAAA